>APFE030417459.1:49791-118847 GCA_000404065.3 Pinus taeda
GGGATGAGCATAGTTCCTTATCTTGTGTCAAGATCGTTAAAAAATGAATCCACGTGTCTAAGGATAGTTCTTTTACTATGTCAACCTCATTAAAAATGAAACAAATCCCTAGTCCAAATCGAGTCTTTGATTAAGATCTCATAATATCCTAGTCCAGTCTTTCCTAGATCTCTAAAGTGAACCTTCATTTCGTCCACCTAGTTGACTGAAATGAAGCTTGGGAGGCATGTACCTCGATTGAGTCTTTATATTGGGGGCATGCAAACTTATAGCAAGCATAGTTTTTTGTTTCAAGATTGTATAAACATGAAACCAAATAGAAGCAGAGTTCTCCATGGTTTAAGCTTTTGTAAAAATGAACCCATGCTTGATTTAAATCTTGTGATTTCCATTTTAATCAGCTAATTTATGCTAGATGAGCCTAGTTGTTTCTTTCCATCACCACCATATCTTTAGCCGATCATATGCTTCCACTTTGTTGTTTCCCCTTTCATGAGTGACTGCAACGATGAGTGATTTTATTAGCCAAACTCTTGACCATTACATGTTTTGAGCAGTTCCTCCATTTCTAGAACCAGTTTCTACCCTTTATACGACTCATTCCTCCAGGATGAGTCTCCTTTAAGCTCTTTTATGACTCATAAAAAATGAAAAGATCCCTGAGTATTTTTCCCTTTTTGACTCCCAAAAGAGAATAAAAATAGGGGGTCTACTTTCAGCTCTTATCCGACCCTTTAAAAGTGAAAAGATGTTTGATCCCTTGTCGTTTCAAACTCGTTAATGGATGTGAAACGTCATGCGCCCAGTGTATGTTTACCCCTTTTTCAGGCTAGGAGGCACTATTTACGAAAAAGATACTCGACTGAAATGGTCAAGCGGTTCTCTCAAGCATTGTTTTCTACCTTTTCGGGCTCGAGATACACAAGCGTATGAAAAGGGACCATGTGGAGTTTTCTTTTACATTTCCTTTCAAACTCTTTGAACATGAAAAAGATATTGAGTTACACATTTATCAAACTCGTTAAAGTATTAAACGACATTTGAATTGTCACCATGACGAGCATGAGCTTCTCCTTCCTAGGGCTTGTGAAACTTACTTGGTTGGATTCATCCGAAAGATGAACTTATAGTGCAAGCATATTCTATCCCCTTCAAATGTGCAATTAAAAAATAATTGGGGTACCTGCTAGAAATGGTGGGGGGAAATTTTGAAATCTATCAGTTCTGTCGACAGCTCACTCTTGAACACGACACTCTTTGCTTCGTGTCGGGTTGGGACATCCTCCTTTATATCGTTGACCTTCCTAGGTTTGGGCCGTTAATTTTTTCCTTCCATTTGATCTCTGCCATGTCATCATGACCATCGATCCCATGGATCCAGAACCTGCCAAACTTCCAGTTGTGTCATCGACATGTTCAAGAGTTGTCCTTCTGTAGTTACACTTACCTCTCATTCTCTGTATCATCCAAAATCATTTTACATCCTCCCATCTTGCATCAATGTTGAGGAATTCATTATGGCCCTCCTTCTACATGGTCACTTTCTGTCGACTTCAACTCATTATTCGGGAAGTTTACAGAGAGACTCTTTTCCGGTACCTTAGAGATTGCATGCCCTAATGGCAAGTTGTTCGCACTCAACGACAATTTCACATCATTGGCTTTCAATTGAGTGATTTTGCAGATGTTCGACTTCAGTTCCTCTATTCATATTCTATGGTTTGTGCTGATAGCACCTTGAGGACCATTGTCATTATTGGTGGTTTCTCTCACGCTTGTTAATGGTTCACATCATTGACTAGTAATCAAGCAACTTTCTAGCATATTCGACATCAACACATCTATTCACATGCTAGGATTTGTAGTTTGATCGGGTCGTGTTGGAGCACAAGACCCTAGACTTAGATCACAAAAGTTTAGGTTGCGAAGTGGTGTGACATGGTTATGATGATATGAATGTCTCTATTAGATGGTTGGTTGTGACCAGACCATGAGTTATGATATGTGATCCTTCTCATTGTTGGATGGATGTCACCATACCTTGGTTTCATTAAGATCCTCTTTGACGGATGGTTGCACCCATACCTAGATCCATTTACATGATCATCCTCTATATGGTTGCGTTCATGCCATGATTCATGTATCATTTAATAGAGATCTTAGTCTAAGTATATGTATTTGTACTCTCTTGCAAGTTTTTCGAAGGTAGAGTGGTTCCTCGCAGTGATTTATAAAGCATTTCATCCCTCACTCTAGTTCAACCTTCACGCTTTAGGGAGCATCTGTTACACAACATTCTGTCACTATCCCCATACTCCCTGTTCCTTGATCCTGGAGGACCTATACAGTGAATCCTCCATGCTTGCCTTCATGAAGAAACTCCCATTGTGTCCCTCTTCATGCGTAGATAAATTTCCTTTTGCACCATTTCCCCTTAAACTTCTGTTTTGTCTAGTTTACAAAACCGGTGCTAATGGAATTTGTCTTCCCTACACCGATGTGCAGATATTACCACTACTCCTTGCATTGATCAGAGCGACTGATTTGTGTTTCAGTCATGTCGGTCTTGTTATGGAAAGTTTTTTAAATTAGAACCGAAGGTTCCAGTTCTAGAAGCTTCGTAATGGAAATCTGGTAAATGGATTGGTCGAATGGCATCGAGGATGATAGTTTGGGATCCTTTCCCCTATAATGATGGAACTACCGCAAGGTATAATTACTTCTCCCATGAGAAGACGATCCATCTCCCATCCATATTTCCTATATAAACCTCCCTTCCTCCCAAGCACAAACTAGTTGCAAAATTTTTGGTTGAGTGTTGTTGCTATTATGGTTTGGAGTAGACAAGAAAGCTATTACTAGTTGTAGCTATCTAGTTGTGTGAGGGATAAGTGTGATTTGGTTGGGAGTGAAGCCTAAACGGAAGAGCCTTAAAACTATTGTTGATTAAGGCCATCATGGAATGCTAGCAAAAGTGTGCGGGAACCTGGTCTTGTCAGAAGAAGATTGTAGCGTCAAGACAATTGGGTGTAATCTCTCATTGATATTAATATATGCAACTATCGATTGATTTCCTACATGTTTTGTAATATTACATATTCATGGCTTAATGTTTCTTGACTTGTTAAGTAGTTTGAATTGCAATTTTTCTATTATTATCTTTGTTGTCTATTGTTGTTTACTTGTTTTAGGTGCTTGAAGAAGGAAGCAAGAGATAGTTGGAGTGAGAAAGCAAGGACATCATCAAGAAGGATAAGCAGACCAAGAGGTAGACCCTCTTGATTTATTCTAACCTAAGGAAATCTTCTGTAGAATGTATTTGTTGTGGCTAGACCCATTAACGAGCTAGAGGAATTTGTTCATGTCTACACTTATAATTTTACTTCACCAGAATCATGTTGATGACCTGCTTGGGGTGGAAGGGAGTTGAATTTGTGAGTTTAGTATCCAACAATGACCCAAGGCTTGACCAAAACACACTTAGGAATATTTTATCCTGATATGATTTGATGGCCTCTAGGATCCAAAATTGTATCCACACCCATTCAAACAAGAGCTTGGACATGACTTCTCTGGTGATACCTTTTTGCAGAAAATTAGGATGACCATCTTAGAAAATCAATTAAGAACCACAAACACATATTCATTACCATGCTTGGTGAAAGGAAGACTAGAATATAGTCCATTAAGATGGATTTCTAAGGCCGGTTAGGAGTAGGCAGAGGGATGTACAAGCCTTACTTCTTAATGGTTGGTTTGGTAATGGAATAAGCAATGTAGGATATGAAATACTTGCAAACAACCTAATGAAGCTTTGAATAATAACAATATATTTTCCTTATTTTCATTATCTTCTCTACACCAACTAGCCATGCTACTCAATTGTAATAGGCCTCCTAGATCAACTTGGCACACTTAGTTGAAGGAAGCCAATGGTGTCCCTGGTAGAACAGTAATGCATCCTAGAGGTGGAAGTATAGAAATTGATTTCCTTCCATCAACATCTAGTATGTGAAAGTGAATTCTAGGTCACCCTTATATACAAAAGAAACACCATTGATAAAAACATCCAACAAACCCTAAAAAGAAAAAATGCAAAAAGAACCTTAGAAATACCAAAAATCTCCTTGCCATACATAAAAGGAACCACTGATAAAATATCAAAAATTATAAACAAACACAATATTAATATAGCTTTCGCCCCCCTTAATACAATTAGAAAAATCATAAACTCTGCCAATGACCTTGTAAAACCTAACCAACAAAAATGGGTTTACATAGTTCCTTGTTCATGTGGAATAAAATACATAGGTGAAATCGATAGATCATTTAACATTAGAATAAAAGAACATGCTACATACATATCAAGAAATAGAACTACAAAATCTTCCATTGAAGAACATGCACACTCATACTCTCACTACATATGTATGGAAGAGGCTAAACTTTTCAAAAAATAAGAGCATTACCTAAAAAGAAAAATTAAAGAAGATATAGAAATTGAAAAAATAAAAAGAAACATGAATCATGATGAGGGTTTAAACATCAGAAATACCTGGAAACCTTTATTAAGATACAATACCCATAATAACAACTTAAAATAATTACTACCATTTCTTATATATATTATAACAATAACAACTATAAATAAAAAATAAACAATTTCATCAATCTGATCCCTAAAGTTCTTTTATATATATACATACATATACATTAAAATTTCATTATCTCTACATAAAGCATATTAATCTTCTAAAAAATAATTGGATTTTCCCTGAAATGGACTAACGTAGAAGTCTGAAACGTTGAGTTTGATAAAAAAAACTCTTTACATGTTATTCCACACTAAATCTCACCCTTGTATAGTTGTGGCCATCCAAAGGTCTCATGCCCATAAGATTTGAGAATGGTGGGTAGTGCCACAACTGAGGGCTAATTGAGGCAATTTTCAACATGATTAGTGCTACCCTTTTTGTATTTAATGTTCAATTGATGTCCAAATTTTGCAGGAAGAAGATGTCTAGTAAGTCCATTTCTATCTAGATGTATATATGCAAATAAACACTATACTCAAGCACTAGATATTGCTCAAGGTACTTGATAGCCAACTTGGTGCACAAAGTATGAAAGATATTTGTGAACTCTAGCATTATTTAGTCCCTTTCCTACCATAATGTGGCCTATCTCATGTACTAGTCCTTGTAACTTCCAACAAGCTAACATTGTTCCTTAATAGCATCCCTAAGATACTCTCATGTGGGTGCAACTAAAAATAGTGCAAATTATTCCATGGTCCTTTGCTCATAGTAAGTTTTCAACTAGTCCTTGACATGGGGGTGGCCTTAAGGATTGCAAAGGTAATATTTTTTCTATCAAAAAAATTATGGAACAAAAAATATCTTTCTAGCATATTTAACCATTTGTCTAGATCATATGCATTGATTTGGCCTTCAAATATAGGAATAACAAAATTAACTTGTACCTTAAAGGGGGTAGTTCCTTCAAAGTCGCCACATGATGAAGATATGTCACCTATTGGTGTCCACTAGAGGATCTAGGAAAAATTATCCATCATCTCATACCATCATTGTTTGAGGGATTCTTTAAGAAAAAAGTTGACGGGATATCCTTCTCCTTACTCTTTATTTTCTTTTGCAAAGGGAGGCTATTTGGGTCGATGAGGACACTATTGCAAGCTATCAAGAAGTTTGATTCCCAACTCCTTATACCCCAACCTTGTTTGGGATGTGCACATAGAAAGAACTGACCACTATGATACCACTGATCTGGATTTATGAATTGTATGAAATGAAATACATATTAATAACCTAAACATAGATATATAGTGAAGCTTGAATTCATTTAATAAATGGAAAATGATGAAACTATATTATACATTAAAAATGAAAGAAAACTAGCCTGAATTGTGGTAGCTTATCTCTGAGTAGAGATGTGATGGCAATGTGCCTTCTAGAACTATGTTACAATTAGACTAAGAGGATTTTTTATCATCAAGACATAATGAGAAATCCTAAACATCCAAATATCTAACATTAGAAGATGAAGTGCGAAATATTTATGGGCCCTAATGGGGTAAGTTGGAACATCAACTTCCAGAGGTCATAAATTTTGCATACGATCTTCATTTGGCACACATGATAACACGTTGGAAAGGTCTATCTAAGAAGTATTATAATATACCAAGAAATAAATATAATGTAATCATTTTATTAACATGAAGGAAATATTATTGGTTAATATATGGACATGATGTTAAATGATTGGTTCCCAAGAATTAGTTGTGGGTTTTAGAACAATTTCTGCAACCACCGATCAATCACCGAAAATTCCTTTGATACAAGAATTATTGGAGGGGGTCTATAGTTGGTGGGGGAGAAGGGTAGACAGTGTCTTCCTTTCGCGAAAGTCTTGTGAATGGGCTTTGCAAGTAGTTCTAGGCTTGGAATTCAGTGTTAACATCAATATACAGAGATTCCTTTTTACAAAAATCTACATGATACATTCATATGTGAAACTCTCAGTTTCTTTTGAATGTTAATAACACAGTAATTGGGAGAATAATTCCACAAAATTATTCACTAGTTGTTCTTGAAAAACTACAAGAGATTCTTGCAAAGTCTAAGAATTCATGCACGGTTACAATAGATAAGAAGAAATGCACTTGTATGCCTGAGAAAAGGTTACATTCCATCAACTACTCACTCTATCATGGATTTTATGCTAGAAGATTCATGAGAACATCAATGTTACTGGCTCAAAACTATCATTATAAGTTGCAAATCCTATCTAAAATAACCTTGTTTTTTTTTTGGAAATTGTACTAAATCTATGAATATTTTATATTCCCAATCTATTATATACTATCTATATGCAGAATGCATGGAAATTGAGTAAATGAATTAAGTCTGGTTTGTTTTCAATTATTAACAAACTATGTAGATTGAGAAGATCCTTATATGGAGTGGAATTTAGTTAAAAACCAAAAAAACCAAGCAAGATCAAATGAAAATTACTTGATTCTACTACTCAATTAAGTATGCAATAGGGTCAAAGATATAGAATTCCTTAAAAAAATTGCACACACGAAATGGTCACCAAAGGAGTACTATATATATATATACGTGGTCACACGTGGTTTCACAATGATAAATACATTTACAATAGGTAAATACAAGAAGTTTATAATCATTTACCTCTGGCAATGTATTGCCAATCCATTTGTTATATTAAAATGGTCATAGCCCTGTAATGGTTAACGCATAAACGCATATGAATCTTTTACATAAAAATATATGTTTCCATGCTATTTCTTGGAAAAACATTACATATGATTTTTCTGCATAAAAAGATAAAAGCCTATACTATTGCCTTGAAAAATATTGGATATGAATCTCGTGCACAAAAACGTAAGAACCGATGTCATTTTCTTAAAAAAGATTGCATGGTTCTACGTGTGGAAAGATAGAATGTTTCTGTTAATTTCCATAGTTGTTGAGCATTAATTTATTGAAAAGTATTTTACAAATTCGTGTCAATGAAGATAAGTTAATTAGAAAAGATTTGATGGACTATTTTGAATGAAAATAAGTGAATTAGAAAATATCTCATAGACAATGAACAAAGATTAACTAACTATATTAATTTTTTGGAAACAATTCCATGGTCCTGGAAGAAAGAAACGTTAACCATGATATTTTCAATAAAAATATTTCAAAAATAAGTTGACTATGGTTTTGTAATTGCATTTACATTTTTTATTCACATGCAAGTTAACGTAAATGTGGGTTTCATTTTAGATACAAAGTCATGATTGCATGCATGCTCTTCTTTCGATGCAGACTGAAAGTGATTACTATATACTTAAAGACGGCATTGTAGGATGAATAAGAGAGCTTTTATGGAATTAATCAATGCATATGAATGGGCATGCTGGATATTATTTACGCATTTTATTTTATGTATGTAATGTGGATAAGAAAATCACGTTTTTATGAATAAAAACACTTGCGTTATAAGTTTATGCATTTTATTAAATGCAAGATAAGTGTGGTTTTTGTTTGCATTTATTATTGTATCGGTAATATGAAAATTACACTTTTATTTGTAATTATATGCATTAGAATAAAAACAGTAAAAATTTAGTTGTATTTTTTATTATTAACTAATGTTAATATATTGGTACAAAAATAATGGTTTGTATTTTGATGTACTTTCAGGTAAAAGATAAAATATAACTTTTAATGTTATTTATGCATGTGTAAGGAAGTGGTCTTGTATTTGGAGATGCATGTAAAAATAAAATATTAAAGATATTTTTTAATGTTATTATGTGTGTGTAAGAAAGTGAAACATGGAAAGATGTATAATATACAGAAAATTATTAGTCATAATTGGTAGGGATTGTTTCTTTGGGTTGTGATAAATGCATATTTTACTTAATCATGATGTTAGAGTTGCTGACTATAGCAATTGCAAGAAAGAATTGAGATTATGCGAAGAACACATTGATATTTTTTAATCTCTCTCTTTTGTAAGAACCAAAATATGTATGATAACTAACACTATGGAAGGAAATGAGGCCATTATGATTGAATATTGATTTATGTAGAGTGAAGGGTCGCCAATGCAACTTAAAATAGTACAAAATGACTAATTAGTTACTAAAAACAACTAAAATTTGTATATAAGTGACCATTTTCCAATTGGTGACCAATAGTAGTTAATTTACAGTATCTTATAATGCGACCAACTTGTAGTTGTATTTAGCTTAACAATTAATTGATTTTCTCAATTTGATCATCTAGTGTTATATATATTCATAAATTTGGTCATTAATTGCTGCAACTAATGACCAAATACACAATAAAATATACTACTAAATGATCACCTAAGAAAGTCAATTAATGACCACAGAAATATGACAAAAAAATTGATCGCGTTATAAGATACTATAAATTTACTACTAATAGTCATATATATGTAAATTTTAGTCACCGTTTGAAATCAATTAATGAGCAAAGGAATATCACTAAATTTCAGTTGCATTATAAAATACTTTAAATTAGCTACCAATAGTCATATATATGAAAGATTTAGTCGTCATTTGTAATCACAAACTTACTATTTATAATAGTCATTTATCTTTTTTTGGTAGTTTCATATTCATTATATAAACAACTAATTTAATAGTTTATATTTATTTCATTTAATTTCATTAATAATCATTATAAACGACTAATTTAGTCATTTTATATTCATTTTATTTGTGTTCATCATTAATCGATATAAACTACTAATTTAGTAGTTTTATATTGATTTTATGTGTTCATTATTAATCAACATAAATTAATTAGTGTGATTTTGTGACTAAATTAGAAAAATGTAATACAGTGTACATGTTCACCTAATATGAAAACGCAAAGTTACATATGTTGATTACAATACTAAATAATATCAAGTAAAACTATAAATAATTTCAACTACATAAATTATATTTTCATAAAATGTCAAGTATTACAATATGAATTTCCAGCTTAATATTGGTTGGACTACAATTTATACATGCAATATTGTTTTATCACTTCAAAACATTATCAGTGTATTTCCAAAACATTGCAAGTGAATTAAACAAGTCCAAAGATTTAACTATAAATTTATGTGCGTGTGTCTCATGCAAGATATTGAATTTAAGAGTATCACTAGATTGATTCTCTTATGTCACTCTTTTTTCATTTTCCACTCTAGTGTTATTATTCTCCTCTTCAATTCCTTCTTCTTACCATCTATACCAAGTTCCTCTTATGAAAATGAAGGAAAATAAAATGCATAGTATAAGACATGAAAAATGATGAAGAATGGAACATAAACTAAAGTAGACTATAAAGGATTTATACGACATATACCTCAACATTAGAAATGTCAATGACATTTTTCCCTAGCCTTCAAGAAACTTGAAGAAATTTTCTTCAGTTGGGTGATAGGGGCCACTATATGGCTAGATGACCTATACAAATAGAGAAAATAAAATGTCACCATAGAAAAAAATATCTTAGGAACTTACTATTCAACCCAGAAGATGATGGGTCAAGTAGAAACTTTCCTCTTAACTGTAAAATCAAGTAGCAAATTTCTTTGTTATTTATCAAAAAATCATTTTTGGAACATGAACAAATTGATCAGTGCATTTAAAACATTCAAGTGATCTAAGATAAGCTATATTGTTAAAACAATAACATTAGAAAAAAAATATAAAAAAAAGAATGATGAGATGTGGTGAATTCTTAGTGCCTTTACGAGATTGTTGTACTGAAACCATATTAGTGGAAACAATAAGTAGCAGTCGTACATAATGGCGTAATAATTGCGTCCAATATTTTCCCATGGATTCTTGTTTGCCTCCATGTAAAAAGAAAAAATAGATATTCCCCTAGACCACTGTAACATAAAGTTGCATTCTTCACCCATGTTTCTTTATAATATTTTTTTAACAACACATTTATTTTCATTCTCAAATAAAGAACTAAGTACAATTACAAGTATATTAAAGTTTGACTTGTTTAGGAAATATAACTACTCTAATATAGAGTAACTGAGTACAACCTAAAAAAGTATTTATAATAATAAGGTGCATGAGGCTTCGTTACACTTTTGAACTAGAAGAATATAGAAATGATAAATCAAAAGTTCCTAAATTCACAAACCATGCTAGTTTAATATGAATTAGAGGTATACTTTATTGATAAAAATCATGTCAATTAAAAAATTGGAAATGTTTGGAGAGGGAATGAGAGATTTAATACCACAAGACAATATCCATCCAACACTGCCCTTTGAGTAGATTAGAGTAAAATCGATGCATAAAAATTTCTAAAGAGATGCAATTAGTTACCTATAAATAATGGAATTCCACCGCTGAAATTTGAAATACATTTATAGTTGAAAAATGAAATGACAAGGTAATATTCCTTGATAATTTATTTCAAAACCATTAATGAACTTGTAAAAAATTCAAGAATATGCATTTAGCATACAAGGACCCATTGTTTGAGAAAGGCAAGCTCTTAATTTATGCTAGAAAAAGCCTTATCAGCAACAACAAGTAGTTGCAACATCATCTTTGATATTAATAGATGCCTATTTGTTGTCTTTGCACTTCCAAACATGTCTTTAAGTAGATAATTTTTTCTTGATGACTTTTTTCCCGATCAAGAGATATTTTGCAAAAGAAAACTAGAAATGTCTCCCGCATCAAGCCTCTTCACCATGTCCCTCACTTCACTTCTTTCACTCTCAGACTACGTTGAGAAACAACCATAACCTTAGCCTTTGTCATGGAGTCCTCCCTATTTTCTAGGATGTCAATGCTTTGGACAACTTCTCAAAGACCACTGATCAGTGCACCACCAACAGTATCTGTTGAGAAACAACCATAGCCTTAGCCTTTGTCATGGAGTCCTCCCTATTTTTCAGGATGTCAATGCTTTGGACAACTTCTCAAAAACCATTGATCAATGCACCACCAACAATATCTGGATGCTCTTTACAGACCTCCCTAACAAAGAATAAAGATTTTTCTATAAGCCTGCCAAATATATCATAGTCCTCCCTACAAGCACCAATGAAAAAGTAAGAATAAACACCCTTATTGAATTGGTCACCACCCGAGTTTATATCAATATATGCAATAGTGTGTAGTACAACATTTTCTACAAACAACTTTTTGAGGATCATAACTACATGTTTAACATGATTAGAGGTTTCTAAATTATGTCCATCTATTGCAACGTTTCTAACTACAAGAGAAATTAGAACTGGCGCACCAACTATTTTCTTCAGATTCGAAAATACAAAACATTGACATCACAACTCTGTGCTCTCCTGTAGTGCCCCAAAATAATCCACACTCTCATCGGAAAAAACATTTGGGAATTCTGTAACTACCTTGTTAAGGAGACCAAATCCAAGTTGTTGAATGGAGGCTAATTTCCAATCTGGAAGAGCTAGTGAAAACATTATTGTATTTTATTTTAAGCTGTGAATGATTAGTAGTCCACATCCAAATCATTCATATTATTCCTGTTTATCAATTTGTTAGTCCACATGCAAATCTTGCTTATGAAGATTATGCAAAACTTTTGCATTGTCAATATCACTAAACTCATCTTCACCATAAAAAAAAAATTATCTGGTCCAAAGCAGAATGAACTTTGACAAGTGGATCCATTTCAATTTTTACTCCACGATCCTTTCCTAAAAAAAAATCATTTTTAGTCCCATCAGAGCATGTTCAAGCCTCATCAAATTTGTGTGGGCAACAATAGATTAAATTTCCATCTTAGTTTTCACAATAGAGCTTCTCACAATCTTCACAATTAAATTATTTTTTATCTTGAATACAACAACTAGGGCTTTGTTTATTTCCCTAAGAGCAATGCCACATTCTTAAAAATCTTTTTTTCATCTAAATTTTTCATAAGAACAGTTCTTTGCAAGCTTGTTTCTCTTCACATATTCCACATTAAACAATATTGTTTTGTTTTCAACTTCTACCCAGGTGAAAGGCTTTCCTCATAATCCTTAATATAACCAATAATGAAAGCAACCTCCTCTCCTACATCAACCATTTTGTCTCCACAATTTTATGTTTTCATACTCTCTTTTGAAAGCTTCCGCTTTGGCTCAAAATCATCTTTCGTTTTTTGTTTTTTCATTGCAACACCAACATTTATATACCTTGCCGCAGTAATCA
Source organism: Pinus taeda (assembly GCA_000404065.3). Taxonomy (NCBI): domain Eukaryota; kingdom Viridiplantae; phylum Streptophyta; class Pinopsida; order Pinales; family Pinaceae; genus Pinus; species Pinus taeda. The sequence continues at coordinate 62,561 of APFE030417459.1, forward strand.
TGCACATTGTGAGACAAAATTTCTCTTCTAATTTTTACAGGTCTAATTTTGGTTGAAGTTTAATGCAAAACTATTTTGTTTTAGTCAATAATTATGATATTTAAGTTTTGACCCATCCCTTTTTGTTGGTCCATTCACTGATTTTGGTTGAAGTTTGATTGTTGGGTTTAGATTCTTGTAAGATTTTTTTTTAGATTTTCTCTGAAGTATAAAATTAGCATGTGTTTAGAAGAATTAAATTTTTTTATGTGTAAATATCTTTTAAAATATAAAATTTGAAACAAATAATTGCATTTTTTTCATGTCTTTATGGATTTCAATGAATGTGTAATTTTCATTTTTTTAATTATATTTGCATTCATTTTTTAAATTATATTTGTGGATCCTGAGTAACTTGTAAGTCAACTTTTTTATTATTAGATTGAGAGAAAATTTATAAAAAAATGAATACCTAAAACATACCAAAATGTAAAATAGTGAAAATACTTATAACAATAAAATCTTATTTTTTTTACTTTGCTTTTTTATTTATATATATTATATATATTATTATATATATATATATAATATATATATATATATATATATATATAGTATATATATATTTTTTTTAACAATATATAATATATACATAGTTGACAATAAAAATATTTAACATCGCATGTGCATTGAAACATTTTATATGGAATAAATTGTCTATGTTAAAAGTGTGTTTTTTGTTAATATTATTTTATTTTGTATCCTAGAGGCAATTTAATTGGTGATCAAAGTAATATTAGAGATCCATGGTTCAATCCCTCTGTTGTAACAAAAAAAAAAATTACTTTATCTTGTATATTAAAATATTTTATTGATGATCCAATTGAAATTTTTATTATTATCAATATTTTTAAATGTCACATACTAATTTTATATTAAGAATTGAATGAATTTCAATCTCCCTTTCATTAATTTTAGTTTCTTTAGGAACATATCTATATCTATATATACATATCTATATCTATATATATATGTATATGTATATTATATTATATATATATATATTTATATATATTATATATATATATAGATATATATATATATAATATACTTTCAATTATAATTATTTTTTAATATTTTTTAAATACAAGGTTTAAAGAGATTATTCATTTTTTTTTACTTATAATTATGTTATCTTTTCTTAAGGTTGATATGAAATTATGTTACATAATGCGGACATTAAAATAGTTTATTTATGACTAAGACTGGTTGAAATATTTTTACCGCATTGGGTTGTAATATAAACAACAAATTGGGTGACCATATTAAGGTTTGGATTATTGATGTTTTATATTGTTTTTGATCAAAACTAACTAAAACTCCACATTTGGTTTATTTTTTATTATAACTAACATTCATTTTCTATTTAGAGTAATTTATTTTTATTTCAAGAGGTACAACTATCAACTCCACAATTTCTCTCATCTCAGCTATAGAATGTACCTCTCAGCTCAATGAACATATTAATAATTATTTCGTGGTTTAGTTTTTTAGCCTTCTTTTAGAGACTATTGAATGTAAACATATTTTGGAATAATTAACTTACACATTTTTATAGGAAAAGCCACTATTTCAACATATTAATTAGAATGCTAGTTTATATTTTAATTTCGTAGTAATTTAAATTAAATTACACTCACATAGTTGGCATAATAGTTATTTTTATTTGGCTTATAAATTTTGTTGCTTTTTAGATGATTTTTTAGTATCATATTTTAGAAATTTACTTTAATTTTCATTTTTGCATGCCCTATCTATTTTCAATTTAGATATGTATATATTCATTTGAATTTTTATATGTGACATGTTTGTTATTTGTCTACTAGCCTAGATCCATATTAATTGTTGATCTATCAACCACTGAGAGAGATCAAATATCTTTTCACTTTTAAAGAGCCTCACATATCAAGAAATTTGATCCCTGTAGGTGCTTGGTAGATCCGGAGTTAAGATCTATGATGGTTTAATTATTATTTATAATTAATTATAATTATAACTATTAATTTATGTGTTTTTATTTTATTTTATTTTTATTGAGTCAAAATTTTAAAGATTACAACATCTCTACCACACTGGGATCAAATGTTTACATAGGAGTTAAGTTTACTTATGACCTCAAATATAAAGAATTTTTTTTATAAAAGGGAAATGTGTAATGGAAATCATTGATAAAAATATAATATCACAATACTATATGTTACCCAATATTTATTACCACCCCCACCGAATAAAAAGTGGCCAGAGGTGGGTGGAAATACTAATTAAAAAGTAATATTATTATTTTGCATCACACACCAACCTAAATATTACATTTTACTCAATATTCCCCTTCAACTTTGTTCATTTTATAATTGAGTTTGTTTACTTTTAAACTTAAAAAATAAAGAAAAATTACAATAACAAGTGGATTTGTTGAGGGGAAATATATCTGGTGACGCTACCTAGGATAGGCTGCCTAACCCCAAGGCTGGTTGAGGGGATTTGGTCCTGTGACCTCCCAATTTGCAAGGTACATAGCAATGGAAGTTAGGCTGGTTGAGGAGATTTGGTCCTAGGATCTCCCAATTGGCAAGGTACCAATTTGCAATGTTCTTAGCAATGAAAGTTAGGCTAGTCGAGGAGATTTGGTCTTGTGACCTCCCAATTAGCAAGGTACCAATTAACAAGGTACTTAGCAACGAAAGTTAAGCTGGTCAAGGATATTTAGTCCCGTCACATCCCAATTAGCAAGGTACTCAAAAATGGAAATTAGGTTGGTCGAGGAGATTTGGTCCTGTGACCTCCCTATTGGCGAGGTACTTAGCAATGGAAGTTAGGTTTGTCAAGCAAATTTAGTCCTGTGACCTCCCAATTGGTAAGGTACCAATTGGCAAGGTACTTAGCAACATGGCAAGGTACTTAGCAATGGAAGTTAGGCTGGTCGAGGAGATTTGGTCCAGTGACCTCCCAATTTGCAAGGTACTTAGCAATGGAAGTTAGGTCGACCAAGGAGATTTGGTCCTATGATCTCCCAATTGGTAAGGTTCTTAGGAATTGAAGTTAGGCTGGTCGAGGAGATTTGGTCCTTTGACCTCCCAATTGGCAAGGTACCAATTGGAAAGGTACTTAGCAACAAAAGTTAGGCTGGTCGAGGAGATTTGGTTCTGTGACCTCCCAATTGGCAGGTACTAATTGGCAAGGTAGTTAGCAACGAAAGTTAGGCTGGTCAAGGAGATTTGGTCCTGTGACCTCCCAATTGGCAACGCACTTAACAATAAGACTCGACAAAGGCTCATTTTTTTAGGCTACCTAACTTGAAGGCTAGTCGAGGAGATTTGATACTGTGACCTCCCAATTGGCAAGGTACTTAGCAACGGAAATCATCTAATTGAGCACTCTCTTGGGACTTAGTAAATTGTAATATTATTGTGAAGTGGATGGAGGTAGAAAAGAATTATAGATAAAATGTAATAATTATATTTTTCCTAATATTTCCCCACCTCGAACAATTGTCCAACCCAATCATGTCCATAATTTTTTTTTACCTTCATATGCTGCATAGATTCAACCATGAATTATGTATCTAAATATAACATCAAACTAAGATGAATCTAGGCTAGTTTAATTTCACCTTTCAATAGGTTATATCCCACATGAATACCATGACTCACTACCATTGATTTTCAAACCTAGGGTCAATACCATGGGTCATTTTTATTTTTTTATTATTTGAATTTTATAGGGTTATTTTTATTTTGTTATTTAGCTATTTTTATTTTATTTTCACCTACTTTAAAATGTTTACATTACATTATGTTAGATTTCACATTTCTAGCATACTAGGTATTAGATCTCAGGGCAATGAAGGAATTACATATATCCCTCACACTAATATATACTATATATATATATATATATAATATTATATATATATATATATATATATATATAATATATATATATATATATATATATATTCAATTACCTTGTCTCACTATATAAAGTCTAATGTTGATGTCCAAACATTGATTTTTAAAGTAAGGTTATTAATTTTTTTTCAAATAACTTTACACACATATCAGACATATACATATAATAGCTCACACACACACACACACATGTATATATTTTAATTTTTTTAGTGTAACCTTAAGTTGAAACATATTCCTCATGTAATGAGCTATAGAGCGCCTCTCAGTGCAATAAGTGTTATTATTTTATCCCAATTTCAAGTTATTTTATCAAAGAAGTAAACTAAGATGTCTTTTCCCATGATGACTTTCTAGTTTGTAAAGAGATTTAACTTCATTAGCTTTAATAGAAGTTGGAAAGTTTTCATTATTTCATGTACTTTGTTTCTTTTCTATTTAGATGAGTTATCTCCTCACCCCACTCTAGCAGTAAGAGACACTATATATCTTTCTTTGGTATGGAAAAATGTAGCAACTTTCTTATCGAACATATATGAAAAAAACTACAAAAGAAACATGCATCTTCTCCCCCCTCCCTCCTTAGGTTTCACATATTTGATTTTGGTTTATTTAGACAAAATGGATGTTTCACTTTCTAGACTCATGTAACAACCCACCACCCCTATTATACTACCTCAGGTTGTGAGGTGTTACTTGCTAACTTAATCCAAGCTCCAAGGTTCTTATGAAGATTAGGTTAGCAAAAACCACATTTTTTGCAAGTCTACAAAATTCACTCTTGTTTCCACCATCATGTTCAACTTGTCGAGAGCTTTCTAGTGGTGTAACTGTTACATTGATATGATCCTAGATAAAAATCTATACCTAATTGAAGTTTTGGCCTATCGCTAGAGGAAATTTTCATTAAATCGACCACATGGAGTCCTTGTAGTCCTGACAAGTCAACTTAGTGGGTCTTACAATCATGCCCACATTACACGACCACAAATCTCAGCACCATGGCATTCAATATAAAAAATGATGTCAGTAGTTGTGGGTAGCGAGTGGTGAGGCGGCATCACAATTCCACCTTGGAACTATAATAGGATTATTTAACCTTGTTAATGCAATCTTACACAATGCATCATGCCATTTCTTTAACGATAGGTGATGAGTAGTAAGGCAGGTTCCACCATTAAGGTTACCCTTTGGACCTCACAACAGGGTCTCTCGCTGACATAGAACAAGTCTAAAATCTGTCACCTATTGGATTCAAAGGAATACACGTATAACACAAAGGAAATATATGAGGTAATGGCTATAAGAAACATGAAAACCACCTTGATTCCACTGGAAACTTGAAGTCCTAAGGTGTATAATGGCCAAGGGACCTAGTGATTGGATAACCAAATCAAACCACATGAATATGTTTTAACAGTGGGATGGTCTAAACGTCCAATTGTTGGGAACGGGTCCCCTGGGGTCAATTCTAGGGTTAAAATCCCAAGTTTGGGGGCTAAAGGCCCAAGTTTTGTGTAAAGAATGTGAATTCTCTGCATTTTGTGGCCATGGAGTGCGAAGATGTAAAGAGTTACTAAGGGTTTTCCACCCTTATTTTGTATAAGTCATGTTTCCTTTAGAGATCTACCCATGGAATTGTATAAAAAGGGATTCTTAGAAGAGTCTAAGGAAAGTTTTTAGTGGAGAGTTTTTGTGTGATGTTTTAGGTATGGGTATGTGAGAGCTAAGAGCGAAGAGTATTAGTGTAGGAAGAGGCTCTGCAACTGAGTATGCAGAGACCTAGGGTAGAAGTCCACATCTAAGTGTGCGGCCCCATATAGTTGTGTCTGCACGACAGACAAAGTCTGTACTTGTAATCTGGATTATTAATAAATATGAATATTCTGCAGTTATCTGTGTATGCGTTATTTTACTTATGTCATGAATGTTGCGATTATGTTATGTTGAATATTGGAGTATGAATTAAGCCTATATTGATGCGTGAATCTATGTATTTTACTTTGTCATATGAATGCAAGTAGGAATATATGTTTACATGAAGATAACTATAATGCATGTTAAACTAACCAATACTTAAGTGAATATGGGTAGATACAGAAGTTTGAGTAATTACAGGGGCACGTAAGTGCCTGATCTATCTATTTAGGGCCCACAAAGGATGACCGGAGACTTTCACAAAGTCTTCGAGGATGAATAATAGAAGTACCTTGATAAGCCCTAAAGGGATTATCGATCTGCGCAAAGGAAGGTTAGGGAAAATAACCAACATCACAACCATCTTGGGGTGTGAAAACTTGGTTCCTGCATCCCCCCATACTGCTTCGAGCGAGACTTTAGTCTACACTCCATGGATTGATGCCGAAAGGGCTGGTAGTGTAGGGCTTTACTTGGCTGCTTAATGCTAAATCTGGGTTAGGCCCTATCTAGCCAAAAAATGGTTTCGTTGCCAAGACCAGGATCTGCATAAACATATGTGTGATTCTGCATCATTGGACTCCAACTAAGAAGGAGATTGAAGACTGGCTAGATAGAAATATCCATGAATTCGTGGTGCAAGAAAACAAGAATCCACGATTGAAAAAAGAACAGTGATTGGAGAGATATCTATACACAGAGATACACAAAATCTTCTTTTATTCCTTCCTAGTTGAATTATATGAGTGGATCACGAAGTTGGAAAATGGCCAAGGGAGGTGGAGGCTTGACGGTCTGATTGTCTGGACCCCAGAGTTAGTGCAGAAAGTGGAAGCCTCTAAATATAAGATCACATGCACTGTCAATCATTGGATCAACCATATCATAGGAGGCTTTGTGAGAGAGTTCGCGGTCAATACTTCTGTCAGTTACAGTGAAGGAGACTGCTGCTTCTTCAAGGAGCCATGAGGTAAGTATTTGAAATCATTAAATACTTGGATTAAGATGCTCTTATGTGAAAAGCAGGTTATGCAGTTACCTTGATCTTTGGGGCTATGCGAAGTGGAAGGACTTTTAGGGACGGAGGATGAAAAGGCCCTGATTATAGCCCACTGATTGAGCCTCCTCTAAGTGATGACGAAGGAGCAACACAGGATTCTTCGTTGAGCACTATTCAGTTGATAAGACAGGGATTCTCGTGAATACCTACACCACCTCCATCCTCACCTCCACCGCTTACCCCCTCACTCACACCACCGCCACCTCCACCATTGTTCAACATGGTGAACTCCGTAAAGCTACCTGTGTTCAAGGGTGTAGGAAACGAAGATCCGGAGAAATTTTTGTTTGTCACGAAGGCTGTGTGCAAAGCTCAAGGTATCACGGATGATCAAATGAAGAAAGCAACATTGGTTAGTGCTTTGCAGGACAACACACTAACTTGGTACATTAAGTATTGCATTGATATTCCGACATCCACATTGGCCGGAATCCAGACTGTGTTGAATAAGGAATTTAGTAGACCTAAGTCTGAGGTGCAATAAATTGTGAGATTAAAGGATATTAAGATGAAGCGTGGACAGACGCCCTAGGATTTGGATCAAATATTGAAGTGTACGATCTAGAAACTAACATGAATCTGACCGATGGGTAGTACCGTGAATGGTTTGTGGCCTCGCTCTTACCTCACCTAAGGGTTACGCTATCACAACAGAAGATCAAGACCCACGAAGAAGCTTTGTAAATCGTGATGAGATTACACAAGACACCAGTGCAGGATACTAATCTAGGGATTCAGCAGATTCATGCGTAATTGCAGAACCTTTGCCTCGAAATGCAAAGTTTGAAGAAAGAAACAACATCTCAGCGAGAGGCGTGCTAAGAAGTGTGGTGCCTAAAGAGAAAAAGCTAGGGGCATGAAAAGATCACTGTCCTATTTTCGCAAATTACGTTGCATCAGGGGGACCAATTCCCCTGAGGCCGGAAGTTGCAGTAGAGCCAAGTACAGGGTCTGCACTATGGTGTGCTATCTATCAGGTAGCTAGGAAACATGTTATAGACAATTTCCATTTTCTATATAAATTCATATAGATACCACAATAGATCTTCTGCAACTTTTGTCAATATGTGGGTCATGATGAGCGCAATTGTAGAAGTTACAAATTAATGATGGACAAGACACCTGAATACAAGGTGCAGGTAGAAACGCGGCCTTCGGACCAAGGCGCTGGAGGAGCGTGAGGTGAGTATTGGGGGTGCAATAGAGGCCAAGGTGGGGGATCTAGTAGAGGTCGAGGGAAACTTATTTATTACAATTGTGGAGGACCAGGGAACTAAGCGTGAGACTACCCGAATTTGACGTAGCTGTCATGCTGTATTGTACTAAGTTTGACTATGCGATGAAGGATTGCCCTATATTGTTAGCCAAGGTATGTGAGAAGGGAGTGCAGCCTTAGCAACCAACTCAGAACATGTAGATCATGAGGGCTGAGCCTCGTGAGGAAGACCCCAAGGTAAGTATTGTGCTGTGAAGTGGAGTGACGACTAGTGAGGATAAGGGGAAGCAAACTAAAGAAGGCGAGTGGGTCCGCAAAGCACCAGAAAAGGAGACCGAGTTGATCTAGAACGCATAAAAAGAAGCATTTATGGATGAAAAGAAAAGTTTCGCTCAGGCCTTTACCTCTGGAATTCAGGAGAAACTGGTTGAAGAAATGGACCCGTCCATGATTACCATGTTCTTGGAGACCTGCATGAAACTACTCCATGATAGTAAGGATGTGAAGGGACTACAGGAGCTGATCAATAGGTGCACTAGCAAGGAAACTGCTACCGACGGACTGTGCATAGTTAGGAAGCTTGGTAAGCATAAGGCATGAACTGTACGTGAGATGAGACTCACTGCACATATAGGAGAATACGAAATTAACCAAGTTGTCTTAGACCTAGGGTCCGACGCAAATGTTTTTCCGAAATAGACAGGGGAAAGAATGGCGAAACTTGCACTACAGTGGTCTCCGATTCAGTTAAGGATGACGAAAGAACAAAAGATCATCCTAATGGGGAGGTTGCATGCGGTAACAGCTGATACCGAAGGCACGAGCACACTAGCGAATTTTGAAGTGATAGAGATTGTGGATGACAACAATCCCAACCCCATGCTCGTTGGGATCGATTGGGCCACCAACATGAATGGGCTAATCAACTTGAATAAGTGAAAGATGATATTTGAGAAGAAATCCTTCCACATAGTGGTGCCATTAGACCCTGCAAAAGGATCACGCTATACTAAACCAATCCGCGATTATGAAAGTGATGATGATTTGGACTAGATTTACAAGATAACATCGCGAGATCAAGATTGGGTGAATCTGAAAATAGACAGACGTATTGTATGGGACCGTGAGAACTCCTGCACATTAGAGTCAGAAAAAGAATTGGAGCATTGGTAGAATCAACTGCATCAAGTTTCTATGTTGCGCTGTAATATGATGACCAAGTTGTTGTTGTTGTACATCATAGGTAAGAAATCTGCCTTACTATGATGGGTTAACTGATGTTGATCACTTTTTGGATGCATTTGAAAGGGAAGTACAAGAGAAGAGTCACTCTTAGGCATTAGATTGGGTGCTGCACGCTACGCCCGCAAGATGTTGTGGTATGCACAAAGATAGTTTTAATGATTGTCGTGAATATAGGAGGATGACGTGGGTATGGTTTGGTCATCCAAAGGTGTGATTAACAGAAAAATATGATGGGAGAAATGATCAGTGCGACCATTTGGCCAAATGGACTGAAGTGTACGGAGTGAAGCCTCAAATGTAATGGGTCCATCTATTTTGCAATACCTTGGATTTTATACCAACGAATTGGTACTTGGAAACGGAACTCTACCATGGCACAGAAGAATCAGATATTTTGCGCTAGGGTTTTTTGATGACGTTCATTTTTGAGGATGGATTTGAATCTATCGACGAAGCATTACAGGAGGTTAAGATTATAATTTTCATGATACTGCAAGATCCTCTAGATTTGATTCAACTTGATTGGACCACCCATCTAAGCCACGCACTAGAGAGCTACAATGTCATAGCAGAATAAGAAGAGGAAGACTCAAGGAAGATTAATATTCCAGAGACTGAAGGACACTGCGAAGTTGAAGGACCACAGGTAGAGAACCCAAACATAACTGAACCGTTCAAAAATAGGCAGGTGAACATTGGCTCATGGGCAAAGCCAAAGTTTGCAAATATTGGGGACTATTGGGATGATGCGATAGTAGATAATTTCATCAAACTACTCCGTGAATAACAAGATCTATTTCCCACAAAGTTTTCAGATTTGAAAGGGATAATAGGTGACTTGGGTGTCATGAAGATCACCCTAAAACCGGATGCAAAACCTATGAATAAAAGACCTTACCACCTCAATCCAAAGTATAAATAAAGGGTCTGCTTAGAGTTAGACAAGCTTCTCGCAACATGTATTATTGAATCGTTGGTAGAATATGATTGGGTAAGCCCACTAGTGGTTCATGAAAAGAAGTAGAAGGAAGATCTGATTGGGTAAGCCCACTAGTGGTTCAGGAAAAGAAGTAAAAGGAAGAAATGAGGATATGCATAGATCTCATGAAGTTGAATGATTCTTGCATACATGATCCCTTCCCAACTCCGTTCACCGATGAGGTCCTAGATAATGCTGGTGTCCAGGAAGCATATTCATTCACTGATGGGTTCTCTGGGTACCATTAGATCAAGATTGCATCGGAGGATAGAAGTAAGATGACCTTCGTGACTGAATGGGGATGATTCTAGTATACGGTGATTCCTTTTGGGATAAATAATGTGCCAATGATATTTTCAAGTGTAGTAATTCTGGCGTTCAAGGATTTAATTCATAAATTTATGGAAATATACTTTGACAATTGGACAATGTTTGGAGCAGTGAAGCGCCATGTCGCAAGTCTGTGCTTAATGCTAGATACATGCCAGAGGTACTAGATCATGCTCAATCTGAAGAAATGTTTGTTTTGTATCCCTTTTGGGATCTTGCTAGGCCATGTGGTATGCAAACAAGGCTTGATGGTAGACCTTGCGAAGATCATAGTCATAATCAATTTGGAGGTGCCAAGGAGTGTGAAACAAGTGCGCACAACATTGGGGCATACAAGATAATATAGGAAATTCATCAAGAGCTATGCTTAGATCACCGTGCTGATGAAATTTTTTTTAAAGAAGGATGTTACATTTAATTGGAATGAACAATGCCAGAAGAGATTGAATGTGCTAAAGGAGAAAATGGTCACCATGTCGATCCTAGTCTTCGAAGATTGGAAGAAGGCATTTCATGTGCATGCGGATGTGTCATGTATTGCTCTAGGAGTAGTAATGACGGAGGCCAGTGAAGGGGGCTTGGATCACCCTATAGCATTCACAAGTAGGAATCTATCCAAAGATGACATAAATTATTCCACGAGAGAGCACGAAGGACTAGATATGGTGTATGCACTCTATAAGTTCAGGCATTATTTATTGAGCAAACATTTTAATATGTATACAAACCATTCAACATTAAAATACTTGGTCAACAAGCCTGTGCTGGGGGGAAGATATGAAGGTGGGTTTTGTTGTTCCAGGAGTATGATTTTGAAGTTATTGTGAAACTAGGACACTTAAATTTAGGACTGATCATCTATCGCTCATTGAAACAAGAGAGGAACCTAGAAATTTGGATGAAGGACTACCCGACATGCAACTCTTTGTAGTACGTGTCGCAAACAACCACTTTGAAGATATTATACACTTCCTGATAATAAGTACAGATCTGGAAGGATATACAAGCCAACAAAAGAAGGAACTAATGGTGCGCGCGGCAGAATTTTCTGTCATTGCAGGGAACTTGTCCAAAATGGGATTAGATGAAATATTGTGACGTTGTTTGCTAGAGTTTGAATGAAACAACATCCTCACTGAGGCTCATAGTGGAGCTACGAGAGGTCATTATGCAGGAAAAGCAACATCATAGAAGATTCTATGCACTGGGTTATGGTGGTCGACCTTGCATAAGGATTCAAAATCATATTGTAGGGCATGCAATGCATGCCAAAGGATGGGCAGACCCTCGCACAGGGATGAACTACTGCTGAATCCATAGATATCACTATATCACTTCAAGAAGTGGGTGATTGACTTTGCAGGACCAATTCAGTCTCGAGGGAAGAAGATGGGTGCATGGTACATCATCACCGTGACTGAGTACTTAACTAGATGGGCAGAGGTGCAACCTGTGAAGGACTGCACAAGTGCGACAACAACCAAATTCATCTTTAAATACGTGCTGACAAGGTTTGGTTATCCAAAAAAATTAATGAGTGATCGCAATATGCACTTTCTTAATTAGACGATTAGCGTGATGACATAGGAATTTTAGGTCTACCATCAGAAAAGCACACCCTATCATCCGAAGGCTAATGGGACTATGGAAGCATTTAATAAAATATTGGAGAGCGTGCTCACAAAGGTTTCCAATGCTCAAAGAAATGACTGGGATGTTCGCGTGCCAGTGGGGCTATGGGCTTATAGAATGACTTGGAAGAATTTGACTGGAAAAACATCATTCAGAATAGTTTATGGCATGGAAGTTGTGATGTTGATGGAGTACATTGTACATAGTTAGCACATAGAGGCATTCATAGGAATGGAAAATCATGGAGCCCTGGAGGAGAGGCTCACGCAGCTAACAGAGCTTGAAGAAAATAGATTTCTATCTAGATTCCATCAACAAGTTAAAAAAGAGTGCAAAAAGGCCTAGCATGATTGGCACATCAAACTGCACACCTTCAAAGTAAATGAACTAGTACTATTATACAACAACAAGTTTGATAAATTTCCAGGAAAATTTTGGATGCATTCGCTGGGGCCGTATGTCATTAGGGAGATTACCGATGGTGGAGCAATTAAGTTGGTAAAGTTGAATGGAGAACCATTCCCAAGGAAAGTGAATGGTAGCTGATTGAAGCCATACACTAGCAATTATGCTAGATGACTACATGGTGGAAGCATAGTCTTAGCACTATAGGGAGGTGAAAGGAGGCATAGGACTATAAAATACACTACCTAGGTTGGCGAGCTACACGATTGGGGAACTACGTGGAATGGAGGAATGTTATAGTGTCAACAAAAACGCACAATAAGTTGTGCTATCAAAGAAGGGACCACATAGGGTAGCCATAAAGTGACCTTATGGTCACTGTTCATGACTTGACAATGGGAAAATGGCTAAATGGAGTGGGGGGATGGGATTTAAGTCGAAATTTAAGGGCAAGATCTGTGAAATTCTACCACCAATCCAGCATTTATGAATGAATTTTGGGGGGAACGGTCAGATTTGAATTCGAAAATGCCTATAAATTACAGGTGGCTGCCCAGTGAAAAACACTTGGCATTTTGAGAATTGAGGTGTTGAACTCTTAAACGCATATGAACTGTGAGTACTTTGAAGCTTTGATAGCGAGTTCAGTGTTTGAGAAGCTGTCAAAGAAGACATAGGAGTTGTTGTCTAGTATCATTTTGGTGCCCGCAGAAACCGTGATCACTGGAGAAGTAATGGTAACTGAGGGAACTGTCCCAGAAGTAGCAATGGTAGTTAAGGGAGCTGCCACGGAGGGTGCAAGTGTTGAAGTATCGGCAGAAGTGCCTAAATCACCACCAAGGCCTACGCCGACTAAAGAGGGTCCAAAAAAAAAGAAGGACAAGTAGAAAGAGCCACAGTCGATGCACGCATCACCCAGAAAGCACCCACAGAAGGAAAAGCCCACTGCGTAGGAGAAGGGCAAGCTAATTGACCTGGAGCCTGAAGAGGATGTTGAAGAAATCCTTATGGATGAGGAAGACATTTACATGGGGGTGGAGGATGTTAATGTTGAGGGGTCCAACCCTATCTCTAAACTACCCAAGTGCATTCCTCCATGCAGAGGCAAGATAAAGGTTCTGAAATACATTGATGAAAGCAAGGTCACGCTGCTTACACCCTTACTACAAGACAAAATTGCCTTTGAGGGACCACGCTTGGGGTGCATCCCCCATTTAAAATTGGAGGATTGGGATTTGGATGATATGGAGCACTTTCCTCACTTAGGAATAGATTAACTCGTGCACCACATATACTATAAAGACTCTGGTATGACCACGTTGGAGCCATGAAAGTGGGCAAAAGGGGTGGATAAGGCCATTCTATTAAACACGTTGTGGGTATTGCATTACAACCGCACAACATTAAGCATGATAGTAATCAAGCAGCTAATGTGCTCGGTGCACAATGGGTGCCTGTGGCTAGAGGAGCCAATACCAATCACTAACATGCTGATCTATAGGATCACTCGGTTGCCGCACAAAGGAGAAAATTCGGCCATGGCATTTGGCAGAAAGACAGGTGAGCACGACCTTGTTAAAGAAATGAAGGATAAATTTAAGCTCGCTAAGAATTCACACAACTACTGCATCACTAGCATAACCAACCCCGCAATCAAGGTAGACGCCTAGATCCTGGCAGGAAATATTATGAGGAAGTGTCACACAGATGAAGTGTCGGCACTAATAGTGTCACTAGCGGTCCAGTGTACAAAGGGCCTACAGTTCAATTGGGCATGCTACCTTTGCAGCGAGTTCCTCTCAAACTGCAGAAAGGTGCAAGATCAAAGAAAAACGTTTTACTATGCATGGCTATTGTATGGATCTTGATGGATATGACTATTCATATGGTCACCAACCACAAGCTACAGTTGTCACCGACAGTTTATGATCAACTGACAGAGTATGTGGAGTTCAAGGCAGACTTCCAACATGTATAGATGCGTGCACGGAAGGATCTTGAACAAAAGTGATATGAACTTCCATACCTAGCCATAGAAGACACGATTGCAGCAGTCCTCGACTACTGGTCTGTAGATTGGCACACTACTTTAGACTTGATAGCTGGGTCTAGCAAGTCTGCAGTGCAACGAAAAAAGGAAGAGACCAGGCTGAAGATGGAACAATTCGCTGAGAAAAGGAATAAGGAGACTAAGGATAACGCCAAGGCAGAGCACGCTGCCGTGAAGCAAACAAGAGGATAGGAAGAAGTTGAGGAGCGTGACTCTCACAAGAGCCAGAAGTCCCCTTCCCCAAAGATAGAGGAGGACGAACAACAATTAGAGCAGGGAGGGATGGACCTAGAGACTACTCCATTCTGGGTTAAGCGCACCAGGGAAAAATAGAAGGTAGGGCCGTAGCAGAAGTCCAAGGCCAAGAAGACTTCCCTCGACCCAATCACCTTGACTAAAGGTGATTTGAATGATATTGGTAATGAAGTGAGGGATGCAACCGTGAAACTGTTGCAGTAGTTCGAGCATCAGTAGAAACAGGCCTTGGGTTCCATTCAGATGGGTCTATGTGAGCTACAGATCCAGGTGTCATAGGTATAGACTAGTGTGGGATAGAGCAGTGTGGTTTCAACTAGTGTGGCACTTGGCACCTTCGAAGCAGCAAGGATGGTGCACACACTATATCCCTGGGAAATAGTGCTACCGAACGGAGCGCTAACTACAGAAGCTGAAGTTGACAAGGCCACTTTATGTGCCCTCAAAGGAGTTGGACTTAATTTAGCCGCGCTTCCAAGTGAAGCCCTTCACACTTTGTAGGATGGTGTGATCACGGAACTTCGGGCTCATGAAAAACACGCGCTACACCTTATTAGTGAGCAGAGGGTTAATAACGCTCAGATGGTTGCATAGAAGAAATTTTCTATTTATATCTTTAACGCCATCAAGGACAAGAATGAGCGCAAAACCAAGGTAGTGGTTGAGGCATGGAAGTCTGTCCCGAAGCTAAACATTCCCATAGATGAGCTAGTGGATGTGAAAATTCGGAAGCTCACTATCGAAGTACATGAAGCGAGGGCACAATTGGCAAAGGTTTAGTTTGAACTAAACCCTAATATTGCAGAACTTGCATTGAAGGCCTAGCTTTCGACTCCGCCTGAAGTCAGAGAGTAGTGCAAGGCAGCTATTACAAACATCGTTGTAGTAATAGATAACATAGTAAACGATGGCACTGCACTCTTCGAGTAGTTGCTCAAAGTAGTCACTAACTTCCAAGAGGATCCCAATGTGCAGAGGCTAGAAATGGAGATGCGGGAATTGCTGCAACGATATGATGTGGTTAAAGTGACGACGTGCACCATGGCCATTACCCAAATGCTAGCAAGGCTAGAGGAAGAAAAGGCATTGAAAGTGTAGGTGGATGCAGCACAGCACAAGGAAGCATTATTGAAGGCTCGATTGAAGCCTTGGCTAGATGAAGCATATGTGCTCACAGCCACCATTGAAGGAAAATTGGCTAGTCTACACGAAACGAAACAAAAGGTAAAGGTAGATGGTACAGGGCCAGCAGAAGAGAAACTGGTCAAGTAGATGAAGAAGGTGGCAACACAATGCACTTCCGAAGTCGCAGTGGTACAAGTGGAGTTGGGAGGTCTTCGCAACAAGATCTCCATGCTAGCAGAGTGACTCGAGGGCGGGTCACCATATTTGTGTTGGGGGCTTGTTGGGAGCAGATTGTCTAGGGTCAATTTTGGGGTTAAAAGCCCAAGATTTGGACCTAAAGGCCCAAGTTTTATGTAAAGAATGTGAAGTCTCCACATTTTGTTGCTGCAAAGTATGAAGATGTAAAGAGTGACTAACGGTTTTCCTCCCTTCTTTTGTATAAGTCATGTCAGATTTAGAGATATACCCATGGTCTGCAAACCATAGAATTGTATAAAAAGGGAGTCTCAGAAGAGTTTAAGGCAGTTTTTTAGTGAAGAATTTTTGTGTTATGTTTAAGGTATGGGTCTGTGAGAGCTAAGAGCAAGTAGTCTTAGTGTATGAAGAGTGTCTGTAGTTGAGTGCACAGAGGCCTAGGGAAGAAGTCCATAGCTAAGTGCGTGGACCCCTACAACTGTGTGCACAAGGAAGTCAGAATCTGTATGCATTATTTTACTTCTGTTATGAATGTTGTGATTATGTTATGTTGAATACTGGAGTATGAAGTAAGGCTATATTGATGCGTGAATCTATGTATTTTACTTTGTCATATGAATGCAACTAGGAATATCTATTTACATGAAGATAAATGTAATGCATGTTAAAGTAACCAATACTTAAGTGAATCTAGGTAGATAGAGAAGTACGAGTAATTACAGGGGTGTGTAAGAGCTTGATCTATCTATTTAGTGATCGCAAAGGATGACCAAAGACTTTCGTGGAGGCTTCGAGGATGAATAAGAGAAGTACCTTGATAAGCCCTAAAGGGCTTATCGATCTGCACAAAGGAAGGTTAGGGAAAATAACTGACATCAAAACCATTTGAGGGTGTAGAAACTTGGTTCCTACATCCCCACATACTGCTTTAGTTGACACTTCAGTCTGCACTTCATGGATTTATGCCGAAAGGGACAGTAATGTAGGGATTTGCTTGGCTTCTTAACGCTAAACCTAGGTCAGGGCCTATCAAGCCAACATGAACTTTTCGAAGTTATAGCCACAAGATTTGAAGCTACAAACACTTATTTTAGATAAAACAACAATAGCACATCATAATCATGAAGAAATAATTATGCAGTAACAAACAAATAGTATCACCTTCAGCATGAATACAACCATGGAAAACAAAGTCCAGTAAACACCAGATTCTGAAATACAAAGAATAATAATATTCTAGTCATGAGGACCATAGTGAGTCTCACTATTTTGGAATTCATTTATGATTATAAAATCATAAATATTGCACCATTAACATATGAAAAGAATAAAAAAAGTTCTCAAGGCACTATACAAAAGTAATTTATAGTTATTTGTGCATTCAAAGATGGCTTCAAACTAAAGGAGGGACTTGAAATCTACATCCAACCATAGGCTAGCTACACTACAATATTTCTTGCAGCTGACTACCCCTAAGATATATCCAATTTCTAAGGGGATGCTCGTTTAGGGAAATTCACACCATATGCTTAATTACAAATCCAGGAGAAGGAGTCCATTACCTGGGTGGTTTCACAACCCCAAGGAAAGTACCATAGTGACTCACTTTCTCTCTAGTTATAACGAAAGGCTCCAACCAAGATTCAAATGGCCATTGTTCGACTTGAGGAGGCCAAACCTACTATATAGTTTGTTCCTTAGTTTTTATTTCTTAGAAAGTACTACATGGATTTGCACTCCACTGAATATATGTCTTTACAACTCTCTTAGTAAGCACGATAGTGGTTGGATTGTCATGTCATGTCAAGCATCTTGTTCTACCCTTTGACCATTCAAGATTATACTTCACTACCTAATAGCCTCATTGATAGACATATGAGGAATAATATGTCAAGATTTTGAACACTAACTCTTAGACATTCTAGTCTAGATTAGTTATTCAACTCCTCTCCAACAACACCTTTCTTTCTGCTTTGGCAAATCTTCATCACGTGTGCTCTGTTCTATTGCTTCTTAAAAAATCTCCTAGGCCATGCCTTATTCACTTTATTTTCTCTTATGTTTTTTTTTTTTCCCAAGGCAACCATTCTATTTTCTCCTCCCCAGGGAGAGGATATGGATTGGCATCACCCACCTCCCATCATGCCCCATCAGATCTTCTTCAATGTCTAACAATGTTGATTGGCCATCGATCAAGTTGAAATTAAGGAAATTCAATGTGGTCATATGGCCTGTTCTCACCACCCCACAAGAAGCCAACAGACATGCCACATGCACCCTAAGAGATACACTATGAACCTTCAGGCATGTGATAAGTACTCAACATCCCTCCCATTATAACTTTGGATATGCATGTCCCTCCTTCCAATCATTAGTCAATTTATTTCCACATAGATTTATATCCATCTATAATTACATAGTTCAATTTACATACATGGGGTGTTATAGAGAAAATGTTTATTACAACTGATGTATTAATTTAGAATTTTCCTAAAGAAATTTCCAAAATCATTCATTGGTTCCTTATTCTATTTTGTATGAATAATATCATTTACACAATAGTCTAAAATTGGCATTCAACATTTTTGTTTCTATTTACTTGTAGGTAATTTATTTTCTTCTCTTTATATCATTCCTAGCCTCTGTTTTCACATTTTCCTTTAAATTTTATGTCACTTCACTTATTTTTTCCCAAGGATACTTCTTCTTGAAGGTGAAATATGTACAAGGAAGGGAATTGACCTATTTTGGTGGTATTAAAAAGATTTTGTTCCAACCCCCCAACCTTTCTTGTTCATCCCGATTCATTTACTACTTTGTAATAAGACCACCGAAGTGAGGGTGATATGAATTTATGAAGGTAATGAAATGAATTAAATATTTATAACTAAGACACAAAGATACAGTGAAAATTGAATTCAATTAATAAATGGAAAAGGTTGAAACTGTCTACATGCAAAATGAAAGAAACCTACATCGAATGGTGGTATATTATCTCTTAGAAGAGATCTGATGCTTGCACACCTTCCTGAATTTTTTTACAATTAAGCTCAAACAACTTTTTATGATAAAAAGGAATGATAAACCCTCAACATCCAAAATCCTAACCGAGGAGATGAATCACCAAACACTTATGGGCCCCAATGGGGTAAGTTGGAACATTAACTACTTGGGGTTGTAACTTTGAAATATGATCTTTGTTTGGCATGCATGATATCTTGTTGGAAAGGTCAACCCAAGAAGTACATTTTTTACTACCAATGATAGTATACTTTTTTGCTGGCCCATTTCCCCAAAAACCATTGTTTAGGACCTCAAAACGGCTTTGGAAGTTCAAGACCTAAAAATTGCCAAAAAATAGAAAAATACCAAAAAAGGAAAATTGTGACGTGAACTCGTGGAATATGTGGTTGGTCATTGATATCCACCTATAAAAGTACTCCACCCTTAGGAAGCAATGGTCACCATTGGATTGAGCACTTCCATTATATGGGGAAACTTCTAATGAACTTGGCCCCTACTAGCCTTCTTTGACAATGCTAGTTGGACCCTCTATTGGCGAGTGCTCTTAAAATGCATGTTAATGATATGATTAGTTGTGGTGTATTCAATACAATTTGGGTTGATATCTATAGAGGGCAACTTCTTTTTGATTTATAATATGTCCAGCAATAGTGGAAAGTATGGTCGAAGGTGGTCCACATTTAACATTGGTTGAAGGCCAAGGAAATGGGGGATACATAGCTCAAAAGTGTTGTCACCCACAACCTTGGTGATCGTGTAAGGTCCATAATGTAGTGGTTGAAGCTTTTGATGGGACCCTACAAGGAATTCCTTTTGCAAATGCAACCAATTCTTTTCTCCCACTTGAAACTTATGTGCCACTTGGTGTTCATCATGGCATTTTTTATACTTAGTATTGGGTTTTTGTAAGACATCATGGGCCTATTGGCCAATTTGATGAAATTTTTCAATAAAATTGGTAGCTTTGAATTCATATTGAGCATGTGCATATTATACATATGTAGTTGCAAGGGGTAGTGTGACATTAATGGACGTTATGGTTGAAATTCCAGGTCCACCTGAAAGGGGATGTGGTCAGTTAAGCTATGGAGATACATTTTATTGTAGTTGTAGTTGTTACTGAGCTATGTGCATGTATATTTGGAGTTGTACATGTGCAAAATGTGCATGATGATCATGTTGATGACCTGTTTGGGGTGGAAGGGATTTGATTTTATGAGTTTAGTATCCGACAATGACTAAAGGCTTGCCCAAAACACACTTAGGAATAGTTATCCTAATATGATTTGATGGCCTCTATGATCCAAAATTGTACCCACACCCATTCAAATAAGAGCTTGGACGTGACTTCTCTGATGATACTCTTTTTGCAGACAGTTAGGATGACCATCTTAGAAAATCAATCAACAACCACAAACACATATTCATTACCATGCTTGGTGAGAGGAAGGTTAGACATGTAGTCCATTAAGATGTATTTCTAAGGCCGGTTAGGAGTAGGTAGAGGGATGTACAAGTCTTTCTTCTTAATGGTTGATTTGCTAAAGGAATACACAATGTAGGATATGAAATACTTGCAAACAACCTAATGAAGCTTCAACCAATCAAAATATGTTTGCCTTATTTTCACTATCTTCTCCACACCAACTAGCCATACTACTCAACTATAATAGGCCTCCTAGATCAAATTGGCACGCTCAATTGAAGGAAGCCAATGGTGTCCGTGGTAGCACAATAATGCATCCTAGAGGTGGAAGTATAGAA
This sequence comes from Pinus taeda, assembly GCA_000404065.3. NCBI lineage: Eukaryota > Viridiplantae > Streptophyta > Pinopsida > Pinales > Pinaceae > Pinus > Pinus taeda. The sequence goes on from APFE030417459.1 coordinate 83,705, forward strand.
CTTGCTTTCCTTCCATCAACATCCAATATGTGAAAGTGAATTATAAGTCATCCTTATATACAAAATAAACACCATTAATAAAAACATCCAACAGACTATAAAAAGAAAATATGTAAAAAGAACCTTAGAAATACCAAAAATATCCTTGCCATACACAAAAGGAACCACTGATAAAATATCAAAAATTCTAAACAAATACAATATTAGTATAACTTTCACCCCCCTTAATACAATTAGAAAAATCATAAACTTTGCCAAGGACCGTGTAAACCCTAACCAACAAAAATGGGTATACATAGTTCCTTGTTCATGTGGAATAAAATACATAGGTGAAATCAATAGATCATTTAACATTAGACTAAAAGGACATGCTACATACATATCAAGATATAGAGCTATAAAATCTTCCCTTCCATAACATGCACACTCATACTCTCACTGCATATGTATGGAAGAGGCTAAACTTGTCAAGAAAGAAGAGCATTACCTAAAAAGAAAAATTAAAGAGGATATAGAAATCAAGCAAATAAAAAACAACATGAATCGTGATGAGGGTTTAAAAATTAGAAATACCTAGAAACCTTTATTTAGATACACTACTCATAATAACAACTTAAAATAATTACTACCATTTGTTATATATTTTACAACAATAATAACGATAAATAAAAAATAAACAATTTCATCAAACTGATCCCTAAAATTCTTTTAATACTACACCATATATATATATATATATATATAGATAAGATAGATATATATATTAAAATTCATTATCTCTACACAAAGCATATTAGTCTTCTAAAAATAATTGGCTTTCCCCTGAAATGGACTAACGTAGAAGTCTGAAACGTTGGGTTTGATAAAAACATATTTACATGTTATTCCACACTAAATCTCACCCTTGTATAGTTGTGGCCATCCAAAGGTCTCAAGCCCATAAGAGTAGAGAGTGGTGGTCAGTGCCACAACCGAGGGCTAACTGAGGCAATTTTCAACATGATTAGTGCTACCCTTCTTGTATTTAATGTTCAATTGATGTCTAAGTTTTCCAGGAACAAGATATCTAGGAAATCCATTTCTATCTAGATGTATCTATGCAAACAAAAACTATACTCAAGCACGAGATATTTCTCAAGGTACTTGATAGCCAACTTGGTGCACAAGGTATGAAAGATATTTGTGAACTCTAGCATTATTTAGTCCCTTTCCTACCATAATGTAATCTGTCTCATGTACTAGTCCTTGTAGCTTCCAACAAGCTAACATTGTTCCTTAAGAGCATCCCTAAGATACTCTCATGTGGGTGAAACTAAAAATAGTGCAAATTATTCCATGGTCCTTTGCTCACAATAAGTTTTCCACTACTCATTGACATGGGGGTGGCCTTAAGGAGTGCAAGGGTAATATTTTTTCTATTAAAAAAATTATGGACCAAAAAATATCTTTCTAGCATATTTAACCATTTGTCTAGATCATATGCATTGATTTGGCCTTCAAATATAGGAATATCAAAATTAACTTGTACCTTAAAGGGGGTAGTTCCTCCAAAGTTGCCACATGATGAAGATGTGTTACCTATTGGTGTCCATTGGAGGATCTAGGAAACATTATCCATCATCTCATACCTTCATTGCTTGAGGGATTCTTTAAGAAACAATTTGATGGGATATCCTACTCCTTACTCTTTATTTTCTTCCTCAAATGGGGTTGATGAGCACACTATTGCAAGCTATCAAGAATTTTGATTCCCAACTCCTTATACCCCAACCTAATTTGGGATATGCACATAGAAAGAACTGACCAATCTAATACTACGGATCCAAGTTTAGGAAGGGAATAGTCTGAGTAGAGATGTGATGGCAATGTGCCTTCCTGAACTATGTTACAATTAGGCTAAGAGGCAATTTTATCATCATGACACAATGAGAAATCGTAAACATCCAAATACCTAACACTAGAAGATGAAGTGCCAAATATTTATGGGCCCTAATGGGGTAAGTTGGAACATCAACTTCCAGAGGTCATAAATTTGGCATACGATCTTCATTTGGCACACACAATAGCACATTGGAAAGGTCTATCTAAGAAGTATTGTAATATGCCAATAACTAAACCTAATGTAATAATTTTATTAACATGAAGGAAAAATTATTGGTTAATATGTGGACATGATGTTAAATGATTTGTTCCCAAAAATTAGTTGTGGGTTTTGGAACAATTTCTGCAACCACCAAATCAATCACTGAAAATTCATTTGATTCAGGATTCATTTGATAAGGTGAAAATCCCATCTAAAATAACCTTGTTTTTTTTTGGAAATTATACTAAGTCTATGAAATCGGCATTTATTCTATTTTATATGCCCAATCTATTATATACTATCTATATGTAGAATGCATAGAAATCAAGTAAATGAATTAAGTTTTGTTTTCTTTCAATTATTAACCAACTATGTAAATTGGGAGGAGCCTTATATGGAGTGGAATTTAATTAAAAAAAAGCAAGAACAAATGAAAATTACTTGATTCCATTGCTCAATTAAGTATGCAATAAGGTCAAGATAGAGAATTCATATATATATATACATGGTTTCACAATTTTAAATGCATTTAAAATAGGTAAATACAACAAGAAGTTTATAATCATTTACCTCTAGAAATGTATTGCCAATCATCTGTGATATTAAAATGGTCATAGCTCCATTATGGTTAACGCATATGAATCTCTTACGTAAAAATATATGTTTCCATGCTATTTCTTGGAAAAACATTACATATGATTTTTTTGCATAAAAAGATAAAAACCTATACTATTGCCTTGGAAAAGATTACATATGTATCTCATGCATAAAAAGGTAAGAATCCATGTCATTTTCCTGAAAAAGATTGCATGGTTCTACGTATGGAAAGATAGAATATTTCCGTTAATTTCCATAGTTCTTATGCATTATTTTATTGAGAAGTATTTTAGGGATTCTTGTCAATGAAGATAAGTTAATTAGAAAAGATTTCATGGATTATTTTGAATGAAAATACGTTAATTAGAAAATATTTGATGGGCAATGAACAAGGATTAATGAACTATATTATTTTTTTGGAAATGATTCCATGGTCCTTGAAGAAAGAAAAGTTAACCATGATATTTTTTATGAAAATATTTCAAAGATAAGTTAACTATGGTTTTGGAATTGCATTTACATTCGTTATTCACATGCAATTTAACATAAATGTGGGTTTTATTTTGGATACGAATACAAATTCATGATTGCATGCATGCTTTTCTTTCTGATGCAGATTGAAAGTGATTATTATATAGTTAAAGATGGAATTGTAGGATGAATAAGGGAGCTTTTATGGAATTAATCAATGCATATGAATGGCCATTTTTGATATTATTTATGCATTTTATTATATTCATGTGTGATGTGGATAAGAAAATCACATTTTTATACATGTATTTAAAATATGCAAAATGTGAATAAAAACACATGTTCAATAACTTTATCTATTTTATTAAATGCAAGATAAGTATGTGTGATTTTTGTCAAATTAGACTTTGATTTGTAACTATGTGCATTTGTTTAATGCATTAGAATAAAAACAATAAGAGTTTAGTTGTATTTTCTATTATTAACCAATGTTATTATATTTGTACAAAAATAATGGTTTGTACTTTGATGCACGTTAAAGTAAAAAATAAAATATAGCTTTTAATGTTATTTATGCATGTGTAAGGAAGTGATCTTGCACTTGGATATGCATGCAAAAGTAAAATATTAAGGATACTTTTTAATCTTATTATGTGTGTGCAGGAAAGTGAAACATGGAAAGATATATAACACATAGAAAATTATTAGTCATAATTGGTAGGGATTGTTTCGTTGGGTTGTGATCAATGGATATTTACTTGATCATGATGTTAGAGTAGCTGACTATAGCAATTTCAGGAAAGAATTGAGATTATGCACATAACACATTGATATTATTTAATCCCTCTCTTTTGTGAGAACCAAAATATGGATGACAACTAACACTATGGAAGGACATGAGGTCATTATGATTGAATATTGGTTCATGTAGAGCGAAGGATCGCCAATGCAACTTAAAATAGTACAAAATGGCTAATTAGTCACTAAAAAAACAAACTAAAATTTGCATATAAATGACGTTTTTCCAGTTGGTGACCAATAGTGGTTAATTTACAGTACCTCATAATGTGACCAACTTGTAGTCGTATTTAGCTTAATCATTAATTGATTGTCTCAATTTTATCATCTAGTGGTATATATATTCGTAAATTTGGTCATTAATTTAGTCATTAATTGCCACAACTAATGACCAAATACATAATAAAATCTAATAATACATGATCAGCTAAGAAAACCAGTTAATGACCAAAGAAATATCATTAAATTTCAGTTTCGTTATAAAATACTGTAAATTAGCTACTAATGGTCATATATATGCAACATTTAGTCATCATTTGTAATCACAGACTTACCATTTATAATAGTCATTTACCTTTTATTGGTAGTTTGATATTCATTATATAAACGACCAATTTAATAGTTTTATATTTATTTTATTAATAATAATTATAAACGACTAATTTAGTCATTTTATATCAATTTTATTTGTGTTCATAATTAATCAATATAAACTACTAACTTAGTAGTTTTATATTGATTTTATGTGTTCATTATTAATCAAAATAAATTAATTAGTGTGATTTTGTGACTAAATTAGAAAAATGTCATACAATGTGCATCTTCACCTAATATGAAAGCACAAAGTTACATATGTTGATTACAATATTAAATAATATCAAGTACAACTATAAATAATTTCAACTACATAAATCATATTTTTATAAAATCAATATGAATTTCCAACTTAATATTGATTGGACTACAATTTACACATCCAATATTGTTTTATCACTTCAAAACATTATCATTGTGTTTCCGAAGCATTGTAGGTGAATTCAACAAGTCCAAATATTTAACCATAAATTGTGTGTGTGTCTCTCATGCAAGATATTGAATTTAAGGGTATCACTAGATCGATTCTCTTATCTTACTCTATTTTCTTTTTCCACTCTAGTGTTATTATTCTCCTCTTCAATTCTTTCTTCTTACCATCAATACCGAGTTCCTCTTATGAAAATGAGAAAGATAAAATGCATAGTATAAGACATGAAAGATGATAAACACTGGAACATAAACTAAAGTAGAATATAAAGGATTTATACGACATATACCTCAACATTAGAAATGTCAATGACATTTTTCCCTAGCCTTCACGAAACTTGAGGAAGTTTTCTTCAATTGAGCAATATCGGCCACTATGTGGCAAGATGAACTATACAAATAAAGAAAATAAAATTTCACCATAGAAAAAAATGTCTTAGGAACTTACTATTCAACCCAGAATATGATGAATCAAATACAAACTTTCCTCCTAACTATAAAATCAAGTAGCAAATTTCCTTGCTATTTATCAAAAACTCATTTTTGGAACATGAACAAATTGATCAGTGCATTTAAAACATTCAAGTGATCTAGGATAAGATATATTGTTAAAAAAATAACATAAGAAAAAAATAAAAATAAAAAAGAATGATGAGATGTTGTGAAGTCTTATTGTCTTTATGAGATTGCTGTACTGAAACTATGTCTGTTGAAACAATAAGCAGTAGTCGTACATAGTGGCATAATAGTTGTGTCCAATATTTTCCCATGGAATCTTGTTTGCCCGCATGTAAAAGGAAAAAATAGATATTCCCCTACTCCACTATAACATAAAGTTGCATTCTTCACCCATGTTTCTTTATAATATTTTTTTAACAACACATTTAATGTCATTCTAAAATGAAGAACTAAGTACAATTACAAGTATATTAAAGTTTGACTTGTTTAGGACATAGAACTAGTCTAATATAGAGTAACTGAGTACAAACTAAAAAAGTACTTATAATAATAAGGTGCATGAGGCTTCATTACACTTTTGAACTAGAATAATATAGAGATGATAAATAAAAAATTCCTAAATTCACAAACCATGGTAGTTTAATATGAATTAGAGGTATACTTCACTGATAAAAATCATATCAATTAGAAATTGGAAATTTTTACAGAGGGAATGACAGAAATTTAACGCCACAAGACAATATCCATCCAACACTGTGCTCTGAGTAGATTAGAGTAAAATCGATGCATAAAAAATTCTAAAGAGACACATAAGTAGTTATTTATAAATAATGGAATTCCAATGATGAAATTTGAAATACATTTATAGTATTAAAATCTCCTTGAAAAATTAAATTACAAGGTAATATTCCTTGATAATTTAAATCAAAACCATTAATGAACTTGTAAAATATTCAAGAAAATGCATTTAGCATACCAAGACCCATTGTTTGAGAATGGCAAGCTCTTTTTTTATGCTACGAAAAGCCTTGTCAACAACAACAAGTAGTTGCAACATCATCTTTGATATTAATAGATGTCAATTTGTTGTCTTTGCTGTTCCAAACATGTCTTTAATAAATAATTAATTCTCGATGATTTTTTTCCCAATCAAGATATCCTTTGCAAACAAAACTTGAAATATCTCCTGGATGAAGCTTCTTCACCATTTCCCTCACTTCACTTCTTTCACTATCAAACTACCATTGAGAAACAACCATAGCCTTAGCGTTTGTCATGGAGTCCTCCCCGTTTTCTAGAATCTCAATGCTTTGGACAACTTCTCAAAGATCGTTGATCAGTGCACCACCAGTAGTATCTGGATGCTCTTTATAGGCCTCCCTAATAAAGAATAAATATTTTTCTATAGGCCTGCACAATATATGATAGTCCTCTCCAGAAGCACCAATGAAAAAATAAGAATAAACATCCTTATTGACTTGGTCACCACCATAGTTTGTATCAATAGATGCAATGGTGTCTAGTACAACATTTTCTCCAAACATCTTTCTGAGGATCATGACTACATGTTTAACATGATTGGAGGTTTTTAAATTTTGTCCATCTATTGCAACCTTTCTAACTACAATAGAAATTAGAACTGGTGCACCAACTATTTTCTTCAAATTCAAAAAAATAAAACATTGACATCATAACTCTGTGCTCTCTGTAGTGCCCCAAAATAATCCATACTCTCATCAAAAAAAACTTTCAATAATTCCATAACTACATTGCTAAGGACACCAATCCAAGTTGTTGAATGGAGGCTAATTTCCAATCTAGAAGAGACGGTGAAAAATTTATTGTATTTTCTTTTAAGTAGTCAATGATTATTAGTCCTCATGCAAATCATTCTTATTATTCTTGTTTATCAATTTGTTAGTCCACATGAAAATCATGCTAATGAGGATTATGCAAAACTTTTGCATTGTCAATATCACTAAACTCATCTTCACCATAAGAATTTTTTATCTGGTCAAAAGCAGAATGAACTTTGACTAGTTCATCCATTTCAATTTTTACTCCATGATCCTTTTCTAAAAGAAAATCATTTTTAGTCCCATCAGAGCCAGAAATGTCCCATGTTCCTGCCTCATCAAAATTTGTGTGGGAAACAACAAATTCAATTTCCATCTTAGTTTTCCCAATAGAGCTTCTTAAAACCTCTGCAGTCAAATTATTTGTTATCTTGAGTACAACCACTAGGGCTTTGTTTATTTCCATAAGAGCAATGCCACATTCTTTAGAATTTTTTTTTCATCTAATTTTGTTGGCCCATAGCAGTTCTTTGCAAGTTTGTTTCTCTTCACATATTCCACATTAAGTAGTATTGTTTTGTTTTCAACTTCTACCCAGGTGAAAGGCTTTCCTCAGAACCCTTAATATGACCAATAATGAAAGAAACCTCCTCTTCTACATCAACCATTTTGTCTCCACAATTTTATGTTTTCATACTCTCTTTTGAAAGCTTCTGCTTTGGCTCAAAATCATCTTTCGTTTTTTGTTTTTTCATTGCAACACCAACATTTATATACCCTTGCCGCAATAATCATGCACATTGTGAGACAAAATTTCTCTTCTAATTCGATTTATATTTTTTAAGGTTATAATATACGAATGGAAATTCATTGACTACCAAATACACAACTCCCTTGAAACAAGACAAATGCAGTAAATTTATCAATATTTTTATCATAAATTAAATAAGAAAAGAATATTTCGAATAACTAATAAGATGACACCAAAAAATCATAGAAACAAGCAATATGGTATGTTCATAAGCTAACCTCTTCGGAGTTAGTTTTTCAATAGGATGTAAAGCTCAGGTGGTTATTTGTGTAACACCCACTTAGGTTACCACACATATATAAGAGACTAAGACTAAGGACATTTTATGCTCCATCGTCCTATTCATAATTTGATCAAAGGGGGGTTATACCATCTATTTAAGGATCATAGAACTCTCTTTTGACCTTATTCCAATATTTAAATCAGAGATTCCTATATTTGTTCATGCGAAAGTCCCTTAGGACAATCACATATTTTTCTTGGTTCTCCCATCTACTGGAGGTACCATGTGGCAAGCCAAGTGCAACACCTTCTTCGATTCTAGATCCATGAGCCTCAGTGGAACATATGCTCTTCATCAATGATTTTATCTACCCTTTTGAGGGGCCTCATAGAAATGTCATCTAAGAGTCAAAGATATTTCACATTATACGAACATGCATTCAAGTTCCTCTACACACCAATAGTGAGATGCCTCTTCCCAAAAACAATAGATTTCACAAGTTCATCTAGTCATCCATCTATCAAGGATTTCTTCTGTACAACCATAGATGTTAGTAGGGATGCATATACAATGATTGTTGACTTGGAGGAGGAACATCTTTCTCAATATTCCTCCAAAATCCTAGATAATAGCTCCAAGAATGGAACGATCTTCTCTTCCTTGTAACCATGTACATTAAATTTCTACTAATGTTTTAGCTCTTAATAATATGCACACAATTGTATTTGTTTTTGACACTGCTTCTTTGGGTGGTTTTCTCTATAACTATACTATTCTAGATGATGTTTCATCATTGATTTCTTTGAATCATCATCTTATTGACAAGTAAAAGAAATGAAACTTCAATTTGAAATTTATGATCTCTTTCCATTATCTCGTGATTTATTTCTACAACTCTTAATGTAGGCAAGAAAGAATTTAAGATTTCAAATGTGTGATAGAACTTTCAGAAAGCATGGAATGTTTGATCCAACAAAGCTATATAAAAAATTTGAGAACCAAAATATTATAACTTTTTTTAGGGCCTAATAATTTAAACTAGATTCTTCTCAGAAGGTCTGTCGGGAGATCAAGGGAATGTTTAGATCTCAAGGTTAAGTCAGTTAACATTTACTGTTGAATGAATCTAAATTAATATCTTAATTGTGTATGTACTTCCAACCGACTCAACTTGAACCCCTTTGGTTTTTCATTGAGCTCCTTTAAGCATAATGGAAAATCATATTGTCTTTTGAATGTTCTAATATCCCTAAAGTGAAATTTATTTTCCAAGTCGAACCACAATGGAAGAGAAGCAGTTAATGTGTGATATTAAGATTTTTTTTTCATTTCTTATATTGTCAGATGGATCCCACCTTTAGTCGTACTTAATTGTGGGTAGAAGGTTGGAACCTACATAAATTTGTTGGAAAGTCCTTCCCCATTTATTAAGGCTTCCTCATGAGTCAACCAGATTGTGTCAAGGACCTTGATTCTATAGGGTTTGTAGTAGCATAGTGATCTACCAACACACTAGGAACCTGATTTTTGTGTTCACTACATGTAGAGTTTATGTGTCCTGTCGTGATTAAACTCCCAAAGATTCACATGCACTAGTGTAATTTCCTTCAATGATTGATCACAAAGTTGGGTAAGCTTATTTTCTTTGAAGTTGTGAATTTATACTAAACTAGCCTATGGGTCAAGGCTTGTACTAAAATTGACCTATCAAGAGAGTTTAATGATGAAATTTTGAATAATGTCTCTAAGTTTATCATTCAGAAACTTGTCTATCTGAATATGCCAAATTTCTAGTTTAAATCCAAGGAAAGGAATCATTGCATCAAGAATTGTTTGTTACATGAAAGTGCACCCCAATAAAGTTGAGCCTACATGCACCCCTACCCCTCCTAGACAATCAATCACAATGGAGATTAGATAAAATCTTAAAAGAAAAATAATAATAATGATGAGAATACTAGGTACCAACAAAACAAATGAAGGAGTTTCCCCTATGATATTCCAACAAAACCACAAATCCCTGAGAATCCTAAAGCTAAAAAAAAAACTTAGGAGTGTCAATCAAGGGATGTCTCTAACATCACCCCAAAGGGATAATCCCCTAAGAGAATAAAAAAAGTGTTTGTTAGAGATCCCACCAAACAATAAGATGTTTGAATAATCCAAGGAAACAAACTCAATATTCCCACTAAAAGTTAGTAGGCCCAAGAGGTCCACTAATCGTATGGTGTGAAAAATAAATTACCATATCAAGCAAGCCTACAGAGTGAAGGGACATGGGGCAGAGGCGAATAGCCGAAATAAGGAAATTATAACGAAAACAATAAGATGGACACCTACCCTTAGTTGGATTTCCTTTGAAAGAAAACCCATTTAATCCTGAGATGCAACACAAGCTCCATGAGCGAGGCATGTTTTGAGAAATGTTAAGGGTACAAAGGCCAAAGGTGTACAAATCTGGGACAAACTCCACAGGATTCAAGGGTAGAGATAAATGCCTCGTACTCCTTTTTTAGGCTCTTCAATAATAGCGTGACTTTTAAGACATAAAAATTGTTCATACTAAGAAAGGTAGGATCATTAAGAAAGAAGATATTTTTCAAAATCTTGTAGCCCACCACAAAACATATATTGAACACTCCAATGAGAGGCCTTGAATCAATGTTTACAATCTATCCCTTCTAATTTTTTTGATGAAGATAAAGAGGCTTGTGAGTTGAACATCTCACCAGAGAAATTTAACATGACCCTAAATAACATTGTTGATGATGAAACTCCAAGAATAGATGGGTTTCTCTATGAATGCAGCAAAACCTCTTGGGAGTTCACTAAGCCTATATCTCCAAAACTTTAAATTAAGTATTGAGATATAAGTTACTTCATATCATGATAAATTATTAATCTCGAAAATATTCAGCTCATACCCAAATGAAGTAACGCTTAACTGACCTCCAACTATATTTGAAAATCCTAGATAAATCATTTTCCAGGAAAATTAAATTTATTCTCAAAACCTACCTCTTAATCCTTTTGGCCTTTTAAGATCCATCAGGTAAGGTTTTCCTCTGGCAACAATCTAATATGTGTCGACTACTGATGGTTGAGTTTCCACTTTGAGCACGACCAACATGTGGCTCATCAAGATATTTTCACTGCTCCAACTTGAACAACAACTCATGTAATTTATTCTTTTTTCCAATTCTATTCCAAAAGACATAACATGTTGAAATAATAGGTTTTATGTTATATAATAATAGTTATATAGATTAAGCTTTATAAATATTAGGTTATAAAAATTTTAATATTATTTAGATATTAGGTTTATGATATTAATATCAATATATATATTTTGTTTTTAGAGACATTAATATTAATATAGATGTTAGGTTATATTGAGATTATATTTTATAAGATATTAATTAAGTGTCATTAATTTATTAAAAACAATAATGCAAAATTATAAAAATATTAATGAAAAGAAAAAAAATTTAGTTTAATTTTAGGTTTCATTATTAGTCTTTCTTGCCGACCTGTGATGTTCCATCATTATTCATTCGCTCTTGAGTATTTATCTCTTCATTCTTGCGCTTCTTTTTATCATCTTTCTCTTAACCCTGATGATGGATCCCATTTGGGATTCGAAACGTTGGTGTAAAAATTCTCTTACTGTGGATTCTCCGATCAAACACTCAAAAATGTTGAAAAATGTTTTCAGAACCTTCTAAGTTCTTATTGATGTCCAAAGAAGGAAAAATGGACCTTAAAAAACTCAAATTCGATACCTATTACCTTAGTAGGAATGAGTAAGTTGGATTCACTGATGTTCACCAAGTAAGGTTCATCCCTTTGTTTCCATATGGATTTTCAGGAACCACCCAAGGCAACGAAAGCTAAATATCTTCGACAACCTAAAATTACTAAAGAAACTCCTTAGATGTGACAAAATATATAATAATATGTTAAGATTGAAAATGTGAGATACATATTAACTCAATAGCAATAAAATACATATAGATGTAGTCTAATTTGTAGATGAAATGATTTTTATATTTTTGTAGTTATTTTAATTAAAACTCTTGATCGGAAATTTTTTAAAATTAAGTTTAAAGTGTTTATTTACATAATATAATACCTAAAATTTTCACCAATTTTTTAATACATTCATGTATTTTTAAAACACAAAAATAATAAATTATATTATCGATTTAATAATTTCAATAATTACGAAAATATAATTAAAAAATTATAATCACTATTAACACTTTATTATGAAAATTTCATATATTTATAAACTTCATTATATTCCATATCGTTGTTATTATATTTTGTTATTATATTTCGCATAATTAACCTTAAAAATATGACAATTAGTTGATAATATGCCAATTTGAATAGGGTACAGCAATATTAGGTTGACAAAATATTGTGTTAATAGAATGGACCAAAACTTAAAACTCTTTTCGGGTAGTATTTGATTAGTGGAATTCATTTTTACTCGTTAGTGGAATTCATTTTTAATGATAGAAAATGATACTTCGTTATGGTGGTCAATAAATTTAAATGCGATAGCTAAAGGTCTTCCATGTTTGTAAATGTCTTCAATGTGATAGCTAAATGTCTTCAATGTTAGTTTGAATGGCTTCAATGGATTTGTTTAATACTTGATATAAATTTGTAAACAACATTTCAAATTTGATTTTGATATTAAAATTTTCATTTTTCACATTAACTTTTAGTTTTCAAATTTTGTTATTATTATTATATATTTTAATTTTCTCATTTATTGTAATAAAAATTAATATATTTTGTTATTATTATTATATTTTATTTCTCATTTATTGTAATATAAATTAAATATATTTTTTTCTCATACTTGGACTATTTAAAGAGTTTTGGTTATTGAAAGAATAATTTCGGCTTAAAATCATATGTAAATACATTTGTCGACGCATTTCGAACCAACAAGTGTGGTTCATCGTCAGGACAAGTTGAAAAAACAAATCCAGCTACCCTGCTAAATAGTCTAAGCAGAGACTCCCTTGATTATTGCTCAAAGTTTCATTTTTTTTTTTATTTTTTCATTTAAACTATTATGTGATATTAATTAAAATAAATCTAATTTAAATACGAATATAATCCAAGCCAAAATGATCTAATTTTTTCAGGTGTAAATTTTTTTATAAAATATTTTGTACATTATTTAGGAGATTGGCTATAGCATACTGCCGGGTTCTACGCCCTATGACTTCATTTTACACATTTCCTGTGCTAAATTACCTAATTACCTAAATCTTGGAAAGTATTTTTAAGTTTAGATTTGTGGCTTTGCCAATAAAATAAAACTATTTTGTTTTTACGCAATAATTATGACATTTAAGTTTTGCCACATCCCTTTTTGTTGGTCCATTCACTAATGATGATAATAGTTAAGTTTGATAATAGTTAAGTTTTTAATGGTTTAATTTTGCTTGAAGTTTTTACTTGTTTAGATTCTTGTAAGAATTTTTTGGATGTTACTTGTTACTCTTTATTTTAATTAATATCAATATAGAATTGTCTGAAGCACAAACTTAGCATGTATTTTTATAGATTAAATTTGTTATGTATAATATATGTTAAAGTATAAAATTTCAAAAAAGAAATGTATTTTTTTCATATTTTATGGATTTTAGTGAATTTATAGTGGTTCACTCTATACATAAAATGTGTATTTTGTTTATTTTTAAAATTGTATTTGTAGATTTTGTAGACAGTAATTTGTAAGGTTAAAAATATTTTATGGATTTTAGTGAATTTGTAGTGGTTACATAAAATGTGTAATTTTTTATTTTTAAAATTGTATTTGTGGATCTTGTATAGAATAACTTGCAAGTCCAATTTTTTTTTTATTAAATTTGAGGGAAGATTGATAAAAAATAAATACCTAAAAACATACCAAAATGTAAAATAGTGAAAATACTTTTAGCCATAAGACTTTATTCTTTTCACTTGCTTTATATGATATATACATAAATTTTTTTAAACAATATATAATGTAGACATAGTTGACAATAGAATATTTAACAGAGCATGTACATTGAAACATTTTATATAGAATATATTGTCCACATTAAAATTGTGTTTCTTTTGTTAATATTATTTTATTTTGTGTCCTAAGGGTAGTTTAATTGGAGATCAAAGTAATATTAGAGATCCAAGGTTCAATCCATCTATTATAACAAAAAAAAATTACTTTATCTTGCATATTAAAATATTTTATTGATGAGTACAGTTTAACTAGAGTTGTTGTGGAAAAGTGATTTAACTTTTCTGTTTAGGGTTTTAATCTATAAACCCTGATTTCTCTGCATCAACCCGTCGGTGGCGGAGACTCTAGCACCCATACCTACCATGCTCGGGCCTTCTGACAAAGGTATTGGTACTGCAACAGGGGGGGAGAGATCCCCTCCTACCTGAATGTAGTGGCACGAGAAACAAGCAATCAAGGAGTAGTGACGATAAATAATCACGCTAGAAATAGCAAAGGACCTCCGGTTCTGGGAGCCCAATGGCAAGCCTACTTGATAGGTCAATGCCTTCCAAGGGCTACTAAAAAACTGAGATTTGTCATACCCAACAACAAATTGGAGACATACAGGAAGTATATGAAGGACCATGCCCTAATCTATAAATTTATAGTGGTCTCGCTAGCACAAAGTGAACTAGTCAAACGGATCCAACACATATGGTAGCCAAAAGGTCATATTGAGCTGAAATTAGGAGCAAAGGGATTTTTTACAGTGATCCTCACCAACTTGGAAGACAAAGAAAGAGTTTTCGAAGATGGCCCATACTTTTTTAACAACGAAAATCTCTTTATGACACACTAGGAGGAATGTTATAACCCTTGTCAGGAAAAACTCTTAGCATCACCAGTGTGGGTTCGTTTATTTGCCCTATTAGTCAACTTCTAGGATCCAAAGATCTTAGAGGAGATTGGAAGCTCCATTGTAAACTTTGTAAATGTTGCAAACTCCACAAGAAAGGGAAGGTATACATCATACAAAAGGATTTGCATCTACATGAATATAACAGAGATATTACCTAAATTCATAGAGCTAGAATACCATGATGAGGTCTAGCAACACCCCCCCCCGACTACGGGCATATACCTTTTAGATGTTGTATATGCCACGAGTATGGGAACCTGTTTCAGGCATGCCCTCTGAACTAGAACGAACCACAAGAAGCACCCAATGCAAATGGAGAGACCAAAGAAAAAGAAGATGCAGAGGGCTTTCAGGAAGTCCAAAGAAGGAAAAGAAACCAGAGGAACTTGCCAAATCCAAATCAGTCCCCCAAGTGGAAAAGGCTTACGAAACCACAATCACTATGATGTCCTTCAAGAGGAAGAGGAGGGTGTGGAAACCCTTAACACAAAGATCGGCCTAGAAAATCACCTAACCCCTCAGAAGGGGGGAACAATACTAAAAGAAAAGTGGAGGAGGAAACCCAGGAAAAAGAAGTCTCCATGCAAACTGTGGACCAAACTAACAAGGAGATCGACAGCCAGAAGGAGGATCTCAACACATAAGAACAAGTGATGAAACGATGATTAAATGGTTGGCAACATCTAGACCATAGCTTCATTCCAAAGGATAAAAAAAAACTATAGAAAGACACTTTCAACAATACAAAGCCAAGCAGGGAATGACAGTTATGGACCAACCAAAGCATCTGGGCTCCCAGGCAAGCCAAGTTCTAGAACAAGGACCTCAAGGGAAAGGAGGGAAGAAGTGAGGAAGGAAAAACTTGAGTGAATCCATTCAGATGGTAGGAGAAATGTTGGTAAACTTTGAAAGGGTGGTACTGCTATCAGCGATTTTCCACCAAATCAATAAACCCTTGAAAATATTATTACATCCTCAAACGTACAAGGCCTCAACGGTAGGGGAAAACAAAGGTATTTCAAGGATAGACTTAAAAGAGACAAGCCGAGCATCACGATAATCTAAGAAACCAAGATTGCTGAATTAAATCTTAAGGAAATCCTAAAGAGCTACAAACCTAGTTATGAAGTAATAGCTCAGGATGTTAGGGGTGGTGCTGGAGGCCTGACTATCCTCTGGAACCCGATGGAAATAATATTTGAGGTCTGGGTTAGTCTCCTAAGGATACTCTCAGGTAAATTTTGCCACATTGGATCTAGATATTGGGTCCTGTTGACAGACGTTTATGGGCTTCACATTCAAGGAGAAAAACGGGTTTTCCTCGAGAACCTAACAAGCTGAGGAAAGCATATTTGAAAGACCTTTCGATGGTAGGTGGAGATTTGAATATGATATCATCGTTAGTAGAAAATAAGGGAGGGATTTGTTGAACAAAGGTAGACATGGAAGAATTTGGGGATCTCATAGCGGAACTCCACCTAGTGGATTTGTAGATGAATAACAGAGTCTATACTTGGAACAACAAATGGGGAGGAGCCCATAAGATTGCCTCTTGGCTAGATAGGTATGTGATCTCAGAGCATATCATTAGTACGAACATATTCTTCGAGGCCTCAATACTCCCTTGTATGGGATCTGATCAGTGGCCGATACACTTGGAGATGGATTTTAAAATCAGCCCCAAGAATTTCCCATTTAGTTTCGAAGCCTTCTGGTTAAGGAACCCCAACTTGATGAAAAAACTGAAGGATGGTGGAGCAACACTGAGGAGAAAGGTAGAAATTGCATGCATACCTTCCAACTGCAATTGAAGGAGGTCAAACACAAGATAAAGGAATGGAATCAGGAAGATTTTGGACATATCATAAAAGACCAACACCATCTAACTAATAAAATCCAATATCTACAATAACAAACCATCCAACATGACATATCCGATAATCTAGTGAGAGAGGAAGGGCAATTAATTAATCAACTAGAAGAACGAAGAAAAGAAGTGGAAATATTATGGAAGTAGAAATCAAGAGTCAATTGGTTGCAAGAAGGAGAACGGAATACCCATTTCTTCCACAAAGCTATGATTCAGCATCAACAACAACAATGTTTATTATCTGAAAGATGTAGTTGGGAATCGAGTGGTCCAGCATGAGGATATGGAGGATCTGTTGGTGGACCATTTCAAATCCATCCTAATAGAACCATCCCAAGACTGCTGAGAAGCTATACAAAGGATTGCGAGGAATATTCCTCAACTCATTTCAAGGGATCATAACCTATCACTTATGAGAGTAGTAATGTCTGAAGAAGTTGAGGAGGTAGTAAAAGGAATGGCAAAAAATAAGGCCCCATGACTAGATGGCTTCACAGTGGAATATTTATAGGATGCCTCGAGTTTTATGGGGCACGATACACTGGAGGTGGTGGAAGAATCGCATCACAACCAAAAGGTATGTCTTAGCCTAAATTCTACTTTCATAGCTCTAATTCCTAGATTTTCTAAATCTAAAGATCCTCAGGGTTTTAGACCCATTTCTCTTTGCAATGTCAGTTACAAGATCATAGCCACGGTGATTGTCAAATGCCTGAAGCCATTTCCTCCTAACCTTATATCTCCTGAGTAGACTAACTTTGTGTAAGGGTGGTAAATCCTATATAGATTTGCCACCTCTCAACAAATAGTGCATTCCGTAAAGTACAGAAAACTCTGGGCCATGATGATTAAGTTGGACCTATCCAAAGCCTATGACCAATTAAGTTGGGATTACCTAAATAGTGTTCTCAAGTCTTTTGGGTTTGATCAGAGGTGGATTAACTAGACCTTTTCTATGGTATCCTCCCTTGTATTCTCCATTCTTCTCAATGGCTCCCCTTCCCGTACCTTTAACCTTTTGTGTGGCCTTCACCAAGGTGACCCTATATCCTGATTCCTCTTTATCATTGATGTGGAATGTCTGGGTTGATATCAAAGAATGAAGCCAGAAATTCTCAACTCAAAGGAATGAGGATATGGGGCAACGAACTCCCTCATCCACCAATAGTTTGTAGATGATATTATGCTCTACTGGAATGTAGAGCTCGCTGCATAAACGAGGCTCTCCTCACCTTTATCGAGGTCTCTCTGACAATGATAAACAATGACAAATCTTAAATTTTATTTTTCAACACCTTGAGGACCGTTCAGTCATACCTTGCTCAAGTTCTTAGGTTTTTCATTGGCTTTCTACCATCCAAATATCTAGGAATGCCCCTATTGATGAACTCCCTGAAGACCTCATGTTGGCAATCTTTTCTCCAAAAAATAAGTGGGAAATTGAGCAATTGGGAATTCATGTTTTTAAACTTCGTAGCGCCAAAAACCTCTTGTTCAAAGACGGTGGACACCTTTAAGAAGTTTTTATTAGGAGAAGCACAACACGTAAAGAAATGGACTTTGATGTCATGACCTAACCTAACCAATCATAAGATGGAAGGAGGCCTGGGTCTCCGGGATCCCTACACCCTGAGCCAAGTAATGGGCGCTAAACTATGGTGGCATTGGATAGGAGGAAGGCCTGACCTATAGAAAAAAATATAGATTTGAAAATACAATATGCTATCTTGAACATAAGGTATTCTTAGATATTGATCTCCTTCCAAAGGATCGACTATTTGGACCTTGGCAGTCCAAAACATAGACCTCATACAACAACATTTTTTTCTCAGAAATCTGAAATGGGAAAATGACGCTATTCTGGAAAGACTCCTGGCAACAACGGGATAAACTTCTTGGCAGACAGGACCTAAGCGACCTCTTTTTGTATACTAATGGGAGGAATTTTCATGTGATTGATCAATTTTGGAATGAAGATGAGGTTAGTGAGGGATGGAGGAATTAGAAGGAGCACTCGGATTGACCATAGACCTCTAATTTAGAACAATGTAGTGAGTTGGACAAGGAATTAGATTCCATAAATCTATCTATCCTAAATGGCCCAGATATCCTCAGATGGGGCTATACCACAAAAGGAACCTTTACTATCAAACAAGCCTATCATCTAAGGATAGGTCGAGAATGAGGCTACCATAGCCTTATTTGGAAGAATATTTGTAAAGGAGGATGGTGCCCAAAGGTGGCCCACTTCCTTGGCTAGTGTGTAGGGATGACATTTTAACCTGGGATGACCTTCAATGATGGGGTTTCTATGGCCCTTCATTTTGTACATTGTGTAAACAACATAACAAAGATCTAGAACACATGCTCAACTCTTGCTCGTTTTTTGAATAAAAGTGGCGTGAGATGCAGGATCTTTTTGGAAGAATGAATCAGGATAACCAAAGCATTCAAGAAACCATCTTGCTTTGGTGGATAGGCATATTTTCTAGTCATGTCCTCAATAGATCCTTGGGGGTAGCTTTTGGATTAACTCTTTGGGTCATCTGGAAAGAAAGGAATCGTTAAATCTTTGAGAACCATATTCTTCCTTAGGAGGTTGTGTGGGAAGGGATCATTCAAAACATCTAGGAAACAATCCTAGAAGAAAAATGGCATCCTAAGGACTGGTAGGTATCCCCGACAAGGCTCGAATAATGTAGAGGTTGAACCTATCGCTGACGATGATTACCCCATCCTCTTGGAAGGTCACCTTGTTGGGGGTAGACTTACTCAATTACTTCACTGCCCACTCGGAGGGATTTATCAAGTTTAGTTTTGATGGAGCTTCGAAGGGAAACTCGAGCCTTGTAGGCCTCTTCTGAGATCATAGAACCCAAACTAGTCTTATTTATGCAGATCGTTGTGGGTATGATAGTAATAATGAATCTGAATATATTGTTGTTAGACAAGGTCTACAAAAAGCTATCAAAATGGGTTATAGAAATATTGTATTTGAATGGTATTTTGGACTAGTAATCAATATGGTGAAAAAATTAAATCACGAAACCAAATGGGATAGGCTCAACCAAAGCTAGAGAACCACGAGACTAATCCAAGAAATAAGATATCTTATCCACACATTTGACTATATAATGACTAGTCATGTCAGGAGGGAGGGCAATAGAGAAGTGGACTTCCTAGCCAACTAGGGATGTAGTCATCAAAACGACCCTCTTAAGAAAATATGGTCGAATCAACTCAGGGATGAGTGGTTCAGGCCCTTGGAAGAGATCCTGGAGCAAGATCAAAGAAAAATCTCACAGTGTGGCCAAACATCAGGCCAAACCCCTAAGCGGGGTGCGAGCCGGAAGATGGCCCCATCAAGATAGTTTGAATGTTGAGTACACTAAGTTACAACACCACCTCTCCCCACATGCTTGAGGCAATGGGTGCAGTGACCTTTTGTATGCATAATTCTACCACCAAGAGAAAGGTTGTAGAGGTTTGTGAGTAAGTTTTATGGCTAGTGGTGATTATTGTGGGAAGGGTGCTAGTAGTCTTCGTGGCCAAGTGAGTGTGGTTCAACATTTGCAGCAAGGGGACTCTATAAATTCTTAAGTGCTACACCTCCAGAGGTGATGGAGGTTACATCAGCTCCAACCGAAGGTAATCAGGTACATAAACTTCTTGTTCCTCAACATTTGCGACAAAGGGACTCTATAAATGCTTAAGTGCTACACCTCCAGAGGTGATGGAGGTTCCATCAGCTCCAGCCGAAGGTAATCAGGTACATAAACTTCTTGTTCCTCCCCTCCATCATGCCCCCTATCTTTGGTTTGGTTTATGGGTTCTGCATGGGGGAAACTAGCTGGCACGCAGGGGAAATTTGGGATGGGGGAATTGTCTGGTGTCGATAGTCTGAAAGAAGAACTTGAGTCTCATTGCAACCTCTTTGATGTCAATCCTTTATGATATTTTCCTCTCTCACATGGGTTAATTTGGCTATGGGGTAGGGGTGTTAACCCTCAAGAAAGGTATTGTCTAGTCTGGTTCGATGAACAAGGGATCGGGTGCTGGGATACTATTAATGTATGTCCCAATGTTGAAGCTTTCCTTCTTATGGCTGGATGGATTATGGGTTTGTACACCCATGGTCTAAGTCGTAGGGTCTACGGGGTCGCTGCTACAGGGAAGTGTCATTTGGGGTCTGGGAAATGTCATGCAACAAGAGCTGGCTATGCTAGACTCAGAGTGTTGGGTGAAGGTTGTTTGGTAAAGAAGTCTGTGGTTGGCTATATTTTAGGGTTGCGTAACCAACGCTTGCCTCGTAATGGATGTAAGGTCACTATACAAGGGATGAGCCATCATAGAGTTAACAAGGTTGTTGAGGTGGTGATGCATTACCTAGGTTGGGGGAATGGTAAGAAAATTGCTGGAATTTGGTGTGAGAGGCTTGGAATTTGCATTTTGGGTTGCTATGCTCAAGGGGCTAGGGCTAGTCGGTTGTCTCGGTTCCACACCCATATCCTAGCTTATAGAGTATGTGGGGTAGTTGTTGTGGTGGTGCGCTAGTTGGTGCAAAGAAATTCTCACACAAGTGTGTGAATTGGCCATACTAGGTTCGGGATTTTTAATTTTGTTTATTATGCAAAAGGACTTGGGGGGCACGAGATTGCATGCACAGTTGGGATGAAGGAATTTAGTGGGTGGCAGAGCCTCTGGGTGATGGAATTACAAAGCATAATTGATTTTCAATTGCGATTTATGGCCTTCATGACAAGTATGCAACAAGGTAAGCCTTCCTGGGCACAAGGGGTTTCGAGGCTCATCTCCTCACTGGCACACGGTTTTTCTAGTTTGTATTTGATTACCACAAATCAGGTCTATGTGGCTATGTCTCAAACAATAAAGACTAGGGGTCAAGGCAAGATCCTCAAGTGATTGAGCAAGAGAATGAACCTATCTCCTTGGGAGGGAAATGTGGCAGAAAGTCTGTCGCTAAACTCACCAATGAAGTGGCCTTAGAATATGGGGAGGGTACAAGCAAGGACATGAGGAGATTGATAGAGGAGTGGGAAGTCAATTTGAACCACGAGGCGAGCGCAACCGAGATAGAGATGGAAGACTTGGGCGTCCTCATGCGGGACCCTAGACACACTCAAGGGCAAGTGACACAGTTAAAGCAAACCCTATACCTATATTGGCTTATGAAAAGTCTCCTCGGCAAGGCCATGGAGCAAATTTCAGTGAGCATGGTGGCACCTGTACAAGACTTTCCCAATTACAAATAAGATTTCCAGAAGTTGCAATTTCAAATGCAGAAGCAAGAAGGTTGCCACGGTGGCATGGAGAAACACTTCCGTTGTATTTTCTCACAAACAAAGCTACCTGGTTCCAATGTTAAAGATCTGACTCCGGGAAAATTTGCCTCTGCCAAGTGGGATTATTAGAATGTTTTATTTTTGTCATTTTTTATTAGTATTTATGCGGATATCCTTTACTATTCAGTTTGCAATTATATATGCTTATGGAAAAATAAAGTATGGACATGGACACGATAATCAAACTTATATAGCTTGGATAGAAAGACTCAATATTTCTTTCTTCTAAATGGCTTATCATGCCACTGGCCAACAGACTTGGTTTCCCGATGGGCAAGTTGAAGTCACCTAACCTGTTTTATGTGGTTCTAACTTGCTGATTGGTTAATTAATAAAAAAGGAAGATCTACCAAGCTTACAAAAAAAAAAAAATTATTGATGATCCAATTCAAATGTTTGATTATTATAAATATTTTTAAATATCACATATTGATTTTATATTAATAATTCAATGAATCTCAAATCTCCCTCTTATTAGCTTTAGTTTTAATTTATATTTTTTATTTTGTTTTTGAACTTTCAATTACTTTTTTTTGACATTAAATAAATTATTTTAAAAATATAAGGATTAAAGAAATTAATAACATTTTTTTTTTACTTATAATTTTTACTTATATATACACCATTATATATATATATATATAATATATATATGATATTATATATTTGATTGGTCAACATAGATCTTCAAATAGTTTATAAAAAATGTTCTGTTTAAAATAATTTAAAAAAATATAAAAATTAAAGAGATTAATAACTTTTTTTACTTATAATTTTTTTTTGTTAAGATTGATATGAAATTATATTACATCATGTGGAAATCAAAATAATCTATTGATGACTAAAAATGGATAAAATATTTTTATCATTGAGTTGTAATATAAACATGGATATTTTATATTGTTTTTAATAAAAACTAACTAAAAAGGTATATTTGGTTTATTTTTTATAACGTTGGTAATTGTGAGTGTTTGTATATATGTGGCCGATTCAGGAAAAACCAAATAAATGAGAAAAACATCGGAATCTCTCATAAATTTATAAATCTAAATGAGAAAAACATCGGAATCTCTCATAAATTTATATAGATTTATACGCAAGATACACAAAGCCTAATAGGATGGCTATAGCTGATGCTGGACAGCCATGGCTCGTGATTGCTGGACACACTTCAGACCACATAATAGTTATAGTACTTCAGCGTGTATATGCTACCACGTAGCATTTTGGTGAGAGGCTTATCGTATGGAAAGGGAAAGCTATCAACTTGGGCGTACCTTCTGCTGTACATGTAAGGATGATATGCGACAGAAATGGGAAAAAATGTATTCAAAATGGGCCAAATTAAGGCCATGGAGCAGTGTTTAGACAGGTAGAACTAGATCAACGTCTGTTGTTATTTTTAGCCAATGGATAGAAGTATCATTCTGCTCATATGCAGCCAAAACACCGTTCAACTTAGTGCGTATTGAGGTATTGATGGTTTTGAAAGTGTCAAGGTATTTTAAATATTGATTTAACATAGGTGGAGAAGGATCCAATTTTTTTATGTGTAAATTTTTTTTGAGTGGAAATTATTTATATTTTGTATAGTTATTTATTTTTATTTTTATTTTTTGATTTTTTTTATTTTGGTCAATATAAACAGAATTTCAATTTGAATTTTGATGAAGAACATCATCACACATCATATTGTGTTCTAAAATGAGCTCTCTGCTCAACAAATTACATACATTTTATTTCTCATATTTCTGAACCATTTTAAACAAGAGGTGCCTATAGCATTTTAAGCATGACTGTTAATGTCGTAGAATTTTTTTTTTTTTTTTTGAAAAAATAAATATACAGTTTAAGGCCACACATTAGCTAAGAAATCAGTGGAAATTGAGGTATGATTTTTGCCTAAAATCTAAAATGGGAACCCATCTTTTAGTTAGTTAGTTATACCTCTATATTTTGGTAGTTATACAGTAATATTTATATTTTCTTTTAAATAATTAATACTTTTAACGATTTATTAAACTACCAATTTAACTAAATTTACTTTTTACATATAATTTATTTATAGGTAAGGTCCCTTCTTTACTTTTAATTTATTACTAGTTTGTTTGACCCTCGTCCCTAGTCAAATTTAGACGTTGTCTTGGTTAGCCCGTTGGAGGCTCTACTCAAAGTATTTAACTGGCAAAGATATATTTGATTTTTCAACTTGTCCTGACGATGAACCACACTGATTGGTTCGAAATACGTCGACAATGATTTTGTGAATGTGATTTACAGGGAAATTTCTTCTTATAAGTGAAAATGCTTTTAACCATAAAATTTTATTCCTTTTACTTACTTTATATGATATATAAATAATTTATTTTAAACAATATATAATATATACAGTTGACAATAAAATATTTAACATAGCATGTGTATTGAAGTATTTTAACTAGCACTGCAATAGCAGAGCGATTTAACATTTCTATTTATGGTTTCGCTCTGTAAACCCTGACGTCTCTGCATCAACCCCTCGGCGGTGGAGACTCTAGCACCCATGCCTACCATGCTGAGGCCTTCTGACAAGGGTATTAGTACTGCAACAAGGGGGGAGAGACCCCCTCCTACTGGAATGTAGCGGCAAGAGAAACACATAATCAAGGAGTAGTGACGACAAGCAATTGCGCTGGAAATAGTGAAGGACCTTCGGTTCTACGAGCCCAATGGAAAGCACGCTTGAGAGGTCAATGTCTCCCAAGGGTTGCCAAAAAACTGAGATTTTTCATACCTAACAACAAATTGGAGACATACAGGAAGTATATGAAGGACCATGCCCTAATCTATAAATTTATTGTGGTCTACCTGGCAGAAAGGGATCTAGTCAAATGGATCCATCACAAATGGCATCCAAAAGGTCATATTGAGCTTAAACTAGGAGCAAAAGGCTTTTTAATAGTGATCTTCAAAAACCTAGAAGAAAAAGAAAGATTTTTCGAAGATGTCCCATAATTTTTTAACAACGCAAATCTCTTCATGAGACACTAGGAGGAATGTTATAATGTTGGTTAGGGAAAACGCTTAGTAGCACCAGTGTGGGTTCGTTTATTCTCCCTATCAGTCAATTTATAGGATCCAGAGAGCTTAGACAGGAATGGAAACTCCATTGGAACTTTGTCATGGTTGCAAACTCCACAAGAAATGGAAGGAATACATCATACGCAAGGATATGTGCCTACATGAATATAACATAGCCATTACTTGAATTCATAGAGCTATAATACCATGATGAGGTCTGCGAACACCTCGTCAATTACGAGCATATAACTTTTAGATGTCGTAGATGCCATGAGTACGGGCACCTGTTTCGTGCATGCCCTCTGAACCAAAACGAACCACAAGAAGCAACCAATGCAAATGGAAAGACCAAACAAAAAGAATATGTAGAGGGATTCCTGCCAAATCCCAATTAGTCCCCAAGGGGAAAGGACTACGAAACCACAATCGCTACGAATTCCTTCAGGAGGAAGAGGAGGGTATGGAAACCCTTAACACAAAGATGGGCCTGGGAAATCACTTAACCCCTCAGAAGGGGGGAACAATACTAAAATAAAAGTGGAAGAGGAACCCCAAGAAAAATAAGTCTCCATGCAAGCGGTGGACCAAGCTAACAAGGAGATCGATAGCCATAAGGAGGATATCAGAACATAAGAACAAGTGATGAAATGATTATTGAATGATTGGTAACATCTAAATGAGAGATTCATCCCAGAGGATAAAAAAAAACTATACAAAGACACTTTTCAAAAATACAAATCCAAGCAGGGAATGACAATCATGGACCAACCAGAGCATCTAGGCTCCCAAGCAAGCCAAGTTCTAGAACAAGGACCTTAAGGGAAAGGAGGGGAGAAGCGAGGAAGGGAAAACTTGAGCAAATCCAGTCAGATGGTAGGAGAAATGTTAGTAAACTTTGGAAGGGTGGCACCGTTATCAACGATTTTCCACCAAATTAATAAACCCTTGAAATGCTTATTACATCCTCGAACATACAAGGCCTCAACAACAGGGGAAAACAAAGGTATTTCAAGGAAAAACTTAAAAGATACAAGCCGAGCATCATCTTAATCCACGAAACCAAGATTGCTAAAGAAATCTTAAGGGAATCCTAAAGAGCTACAAACCCAATTATGAAGTAATAGCTGAGGACGTTAGGGGTAGTGCTGGAGGCCTGACTATCCTGTGGAACCCGACGTAAATAATCTTTGAGGTTCGGGTTAGTCTCCCGAGGAAACTCTCAAGTAATTTCGCCACATTGGATCTATATATTGGGTCCTCTTAACAGACGTTTATGGGCTTCACATTCAAGGAGAAAAATGTGTTTTCCTTCATAACCTAACAAGCTGAGAAAATCATATCTGAAAGACCTTTCGATAATAGGTGGAGATTTCAACATGATATCATCGTTAGTAGAAAAGAAGGGAGGGATCCGTCGAAAAAAGGTAGACATGGAAGAATTTTGGGATCTCATAGCAGAACTCCACCTAGTGGATTTGTAGACGAATAACAAAGTCTATACTTGGAACAACAAATGGGGAGAAGCCCATCAAATTTCCTCTCAACTAGACAAATATCTGATCTCAGAGCATATCATTAGCAGGGACATCTTATTTGGCACCTTAATACTCCCTTGTATGGGATGTGATCACTGACCTATACTCTTGGACATGTATTTTAAAATCGGACCCAATAATCGCCCATTCAGATTTGAAGCCTTTTGGTTAAGGAACGCCAACTTGATGAAAAAAATCGAAGGATGGTGGAGCAATAATGAGGAGAAAGGTGGAAATTGCATGCATACCTTCCAATTGAAATTGAAGGAGATCAAAAAAAATATAAAGAAATGGAATCATGAATATTTTGGCCATATCATGAAAGACCAACACCAATTGACTAATAAAACCTAATATTTACAACAACATATCATCTAACATGACAGATATGATAATCTGGTGAAAGAGGAAGGGCAGTTAATTAATCAACTAGAAGAACGAAGAAAAGAAGTGGCGATATTATGGAAGAAAAAACCAAGGGTCAATTGGTTGTGAGAAGGAGAATGGAATAATTGTTTCTTCCACAAAGGCACAAATTAGCATCAGCAACATTACTAGATTTACTCTCTAAAAGATGTAGTTGGGAATTGAGTGGTCCCGCATGAGGATATGGAGCATCTGATGGTGGACCATTTCAAATCCATCCTAAGATAACCATCCTAAGACCACTCAAAAGCTATACAAAGGATTGCGAGGAACATTCCTTAACTCATTTCAAGGGATCAGAACCTATCACTTATGAGAGTTGTAACATTGGAGGAATTTTAGGGGATAGTCAAAGGAATGGAGAAAAATAAGGCCCCAAGACTAGACAAATTCACGGTCAAATTTTTCTAGGCTATTTGGAGTTTTATGGGGCACGATACACTGGAGGATGTGGAAGAATCGTGTCACAACCAAAAGGTATGTCCTAGCCTAAATGCTACTTTCATAGCTCTAATTCCTAAATCTTCTAAATCTGAAGATCCTCATGGTTTTAGACTCGTTTCTTTTAGAAATGTCATTTACAAGATCATAGCCACAGTGTTTGTCAAATTCCTGAAGCCTTTGCTCCCTAACCTTATATCTCCTTAGAAGACTGACTTTGTGTAACGGTGACAAATCCTAGATGGATTTTCGACCTCTCAAGAAATAGTGCATTCCCTAAAGTACGGAAAACTCTCGGGCATGATGATTATGTTGGACCTATCCAAGTCCTATGATGGATTAAGTTGAGATTAACTAAACAATGTTCTCAAGTATTTTGGATTTGATCAGGGGTGGTTCAACTGGATCTTTTCTATGGTCTCTTCCCCTGTGTTCTCCATTCTTCTTAATGGATCCCCTTCCCATACCTTTAACCCTTCATGTGGCCTTCGCGAACACAACCCTATATCGCCATTCCTATTTATCATTGATGAAAAAGTTCCGAGTTGATATCTAAATAATGAATCCATAACTTCTCAACTCAAAGGAATGAGGCTATGGGGCAATGACTTCCGCATCACCCACCAGTAGTTTGTGGATGATATTATGTCCTTATTCCATGTATCGCTGAGAGAATAACACCACATAAGCGAGGCTCTCCTCGCCTTTATGGAGGCTTTTGAGAAAATGATAAAAAATGACAAATATTGCATTTTCTTTTTCAACACCTTGGTGACTGTTTAGTCATACCTTTCTCGGGTTCTTGGGTTTGTCATTGGCTATCTACCATCCAAATATCTAGGAATGCCACTATCAGTGAACTCCATGAAGATCTCAGGTTGGAAATCTTTGCTCCAAAAAATAAGTGGGAAACTCAGTAGTTGGGCATTCATATTTTTAAACTTGGAAGGCCGAACAGTCCTTCTCAAAGCAGTTCTCCAATTTATCCTGATCTATCAACTCTCAGGGATGGCAATGCCAAAAAACTCTTGTTCAAAGATGGTGGAAACCTTTAAGAAGTTTTTATGGGGAGGATAACAACAAGTAAATAAATGGTCTTTGATGTCATGGCCTAACCTAACCAAGCATACGATGGAAGGAGGTTTGGGTCTCTAGGATCCCTACACCCTGAACCAAGTAATGGGTGCTAAACAATGGTGGAATTGGATAGGAGGAAGGATTGACCTCTAGAAACAATATGGATTTTAAAATACAATGTGCCAGCTCAAACATAAGATATTCTCAGATATCTAGATCCTCCTAAAGGATCAGCTATTTGAAACTTGGCAGTCCAAAACAGAGACCTCATACAACAACATGTTTTCTTGGAAATTAGAAATGGGAAAATGACCCTGTTCTAGAAATACTCCTTGAAAAAATGGGATAAACTTCTTGGTAGTTAGGACCTAAGCGACCTCTTTCTATATACTAATGGGAGGAATTTTCATACGTTTGATCAATTTTAGATTGAAGATCAAGTTAGTGAGGGATGGAGGAAATGAAAGGAGCACTCGGATTGGCCACAAACCCCTGAGTCATAACGATGGAGTGAGTTGGACAGGGAATTAGATTCCAGAAAGCTATCTATCCTAAATGGCCCAAATATCCTCAGATGGGGCTATACCACAAAAGGAACCTTTACTATCAAAGAGGCCTATGATCTAAGGATAGTTCGAGAACCAGGATTCCAGAAACTTATTTTGAAGAATATTTGGAAAGGAGGATGGTGCCTAAAGGTGGACCACTTACTCTGGCTAGTGTGTAGGGGTTGCATGTTAACCTGGGATCAACTTCAATGATAGGGTTTCTATGGTACTTCATTTTGTACATTTGGTAAACAACATAGAAAAGATCTAGAAGACATTGTCAACTCTTGCTCATTTGTTGAACAAAAGTGGTGTGGATATAGGATCTTTTGGAAGAATGGATCGGGATAACCAAAGCATTTGTGAAAGCATCCTCCTCTGGTAGACAAGAATATTTTCTAGTACTATCCTTAACTGATCTTGGGTGATAGCTTTGGGATTAACTCTTTGGGCCATTTGGAAATAGTATAATCAATGAATCTTTAAGAACCATATTCTTCATTGAACAATGTAAACTTTGAAAAGGGAACTATAAACTCAAAACGGAAACTCTGGCAAAAAAACCCCCAAAAAACATAAAAATTAGTGATAAAAACGAAAAGTGTGTATACTGGAATGATGATTTTTGTTTTTTATGGTCAATTTTGAACATGTTTTAAAAATTGCAGTGAAAACAAAATTTTCGTGCAAAATACAGCTTGAAAACAAAAAAGTGATGATATTGGAACGATGGTTCTTTTTTTTTCGAGTCAATTTTCAAACTTTTTAAAAAATGCTAGTAAAACCAAATTTTTATGTGCCAAACAAAGTTGTTTATCAGGAAAAAATACATTAATGTTTTTGGTAGAATATCATTTTTCTTTCCTAAGTATAAATTCAACATGTTCTCAACCATAACATGCTAGATACAAAAGAAATTGAAATTTTTTCAACTATAAAATTAAAAACCCATGACATTATGAACAAATTAAATCACTAAATGAATTCAAAAGTCATTATTTGTATATTGAATAAAACACATTATAACTCTAATTTAATATTGCATTGTAGATATTTTAAACAATAAAAATTATCATAATTAAGAAATATAATCCAACAATATAAAAATGCCTCATAACTTCTCATTTAACACCATATGGAAATCATAAATTTTATTTCAAGATATGATGCATACATAAGTTATATAAATTGTCTTAAACAATAATGCAAAATCATTCATATTTTCTTGCACACCATCAGAATTCACATCTTCAGATGAGTGACTAGATGCTGACGAAGATGTTCAATATTCTTCTCTTTCATCAACTAGTGCCCCATCTGAGTCCACATGCATGCCCATCATTTCAGGTTTCAAAATTCTTCTAAATCTACGACTGGTTTTAGCAGACTCCCATCTCAACATTGTTCCTTCTGGTAACAACCTTTTCAGAATCTCTATCGTCTTAAAGCGAAGAGTTCCTCTCTTTGTTAAATTGAAGTCATAAACAAGTATGCCAACATTCTCTAGTTTTAATATGTCTATGTGGCGACGATTTATATGTGTACCCTTTTTTCTCTCTTTCCACCATTTTTTTTTTCAACTACCATCTTTGGCGTATACACACCATTGAATGAGTGTGTATTTGTGGCATACCAATGTACTTGAACACTTGTAACATCATCATTTTCTGTAAAGACCTTTATAACTTTAGCAACCCAGAATGGACAGCCATTGGGATCTCCATCTGCTAGCACTGCGATCATGCAACTCTCCTTAATATCCTGTACTGAACCCCTGTAAAGGTCTTCCATGGCTTCACATTGTGCATGAGATCTTTTGGAACCAATATACATGTCTCTTTCCTCTGCCTTTGAAGAATTAATAATACCTTGAAATTGTTGTTGTTCAACAATGTTTATTTCCTCATGTTGATTCGACACATTTTGTGGCCAAATAAATGGATTTTTCAAAGGTATATCTTCATTTGTTGTTGTTGAAATAATATCACTTTGATTATTGAAAAATGACTCCCACCAAACAGAATCAACAATGTCAAAGTACTCATATGTATATCTAATGCATTTTTTAATTTCTTCCAGGCAATCAGAATAATTTATATCTCTATTTTGTCTGTGTGCATTATGATATTCACCAACTGATCATAATAAAAAAATTTTGATGCAAATATTGGATGATTAGGAATGAACTTCAAAAATTGCAAACCTGATGATGGTGCCCATTCTGTAGTAGTTGAATAGTTCTTGCCCCATATTAGTGTTTTCCCATCAATTTTTTTGATATGAAATTGATGTTGGAAGCTAATGTCATTAAGTTGTTCAATGCATTTCCCCTCACCATATGATCCCAGAATAAACCTTCGCATGTCAACAGTTTCTTCCAGCACATCAAAAGTAGGTTGTGGCATGTATTATTTCTTAATACATTGAATTAGTGATGGAAATATCCCAACTTCCTTCCTCCTCAATGTGACTGAAAAAAGACTGAACATCTAATCAATATGGTCATGAGTGTGCCCAAAAACAAGAAAACCAACCTTTACCTTTTGAAAAATTCTCAATTGAACAAGCATGTTTAGATATCCAAAAACAACCTAATTTTTGTTTTCATGGCAAGTGTTGTCCAATTGTAGATACAAAACTTCAAGAAGATTACTAGAACAATGAGAAAGCACATCACGAATTATGGTTATGGTTAGATTTGCATCATTATGAATATTTGGAGCTGTGAAGTACACCCTTGGCAACATTTTTCCATTGAAGACCATACAACCGACCAAGTGAAACTGAATAAAACTTTCCTCCTTTAAATTTTTGGGTGT
The DNA here is from genome assembly GCA_000404065.3 of Pinus taeda. Lineage (NCBI taxonomy): Eukaryota > Viridiplantae > Streptophyta > Pinopsida > Pinales > Pinaceae > Pinus > Pinus taeda. The sequence continues at coordinate 116,034 of APFE030417459.1, forward strand.
GCAAACAAAATGTGGTAAAAGTGTTTTCTTCTAGTCCATACCATCAATTATCAAACCCAAATATTTATTTGAATTATCATAACACTTCTTTCTATGCTTGTACAACTTCTTCCTTACGTTTGTTTGTTGTTCACGATGCTCCTGAAGTTCTTTGACAATTGAATCTACACAACATAAAACAAAGCCATTAAGAAATATGTTTTTATAGTTGATGACTATACAATTTTAAAAGTTAAAGTTATGAATGCTTACCTCTTTCTGACCCTTCACATTTGTCCATTTTTTATTTAAGAGAAGCACATGTACCGCAAATCCCCATCCTTGTCTTCTTAGCAATACGGACATTGTGGAATTCTTTCTTCCATACCTCCACAAAATATTGATATGTAATAAACCAGCCATGTCCCTCAACACATTTTCCATATTATTTTTATAAGTTGTATATTTCTCGTCTTGAAAAATTATTTGGAATATGTATTGTCTCTGTATTTGGCATACACTCTCCATGCTTCGAAAATAAATCTTTCATCCATAACATTGCAATATTTGATAATGGCCCAAACTGTCTTTTATGACATACTTCTGAATAAAATGTGGGATCCTTTTCCAAATTTTCTTGAATTCTTGAGAGACAAAAATTCCCAATTGAATGAAACATTTTGAAAGCTTTTCTACAGATAAATAAAGTCCTAATATGATAACCATAACCTGACAATGTAGATTGCATGCACCCAACTAAATATGAATTTTGCATGCTTTTATTCATTGACAAATATCTCTTCCTTCTCTTTAATGCAAATTTGAAATCCATATGTTTCAAGCAATCTTTTTGGCAACATTCACTTGAAATGAGAGCGCTGATAGAACTTCTTCTTGTCAAATATTCTGCTCTACCCCTTGTATAACTAGAACAGCTTGCATTGATACGGAAAGGTCTGCTCCTACTCCTCGATACAATATTTCTTGGCAACATCTCCATCATTGGATCATCATTTGTATAAGGATTTCATCATCATTAAGAGGAATGTTATCCACACTATGATCAACTGTGCTTTTTAAATACTGACTTGGAGGATATTCTTCATCTTCCCCTTCTTTAGTGCTATTGTCATAGTCCTTAGAATTTGGACTGAATGGAAAATTTGACTCGATGTTTAATGGATATTCTTCCTCATGTGCATCGTCAGTGCTACTCTCATAGTCCATAGAATTAAGACCACGTCGAAAATGTGACTGCTTACTTATTGAAGATGCTAAATCCTGTCCTTTGTCACTACTACCTTTATACTCATTAGAGTTAGGACTAAGTGCATCATCCTGTCCTTCATCACTACTGCTCTCATAGTCCTTAGAATTAGGACTAAGAGGACACTGTGACACTCCATTCTTTTGAAATTCACCATCACACTCTTCATCACTGTTGCTCTCATAGTCCTTACAATTAGGACTAAGTGGACACCGTGACACTCCAATCTTTTGAAATTCATAATCCCTCTCTTCATCATTGCTACTCTCATAGTCCTTAGAATTAGGACTAACTGGACACCGTGACACTCCATACTTTTGAAATTCATCATCATGCTCTTCTTCACCACTGCTCTCATAGTCCTTAGAATTAGGACTAAGGGGAAACTTTGACACTCCATTCTTTAAAATTCGCTATCACGCTCTTCATCACTGCTGCTCTCATAGTCCTTAGAATTAGGACTAAGTGGACACCATGACACTCCATTCTTTTGAAATTCGCCATCATGCTCTTCAACACTGCTGCTCTCATAGTCCTCAAAATTAGGACTACGTGGACACCGTGACACTCCATTCTTTTGAACTTCACCATCATGCTCTTCATCATTGTTGCTATCATAGTCCTTAGAATTAGGACTAAGTAGACACCATGCCACTCCATTCTTTTGAAATTTGTCATCAAGCTCATCATCACTGTTGCTTTCATAGTCCTTAGAATTAGGACTAAGTGGAATCTATGACTCTTTATTTATTTGAAATTCTCCATCCCCTCTTTCATCAGTGTTGCTCTCATAATGGAATAATTCCCACTATATTCATCAATATGAATAGAGTTGTTATGCGATGAAGATGTTGATAGTGTATAAATCGAAACTTCACTATCAGGACAATCCATCCCTTTCAAATAGAAGATGTTGAATGATACAAATGGAGAGACTCCTAAAGATATTATATAGCTTAGAGAATGAAATTTTCTCTCAAAAAAGTTTCCCTCCAAAAAGTTTCACGAAAATATTTCCCTCTAAAAAGCTTGTTAGATTTATTTCCCTTCATTATTTTATTCTACAATTTATTGAAAAATGTAAACTAGATTTTTTTATGAAATAAAACATTAAAGTTAAAATTGTAAACTACAACTTCTACATTAATTATTTTAATAGTTAAAGTATATAATATTTACTAAACAATTGAATTTTTTTTTAATTTTTATAACACATTCTAAAAAAAGTTAATCCCACATTCACCCCATTGTAAAACAATTCTATAATATTCGCTTTATCATGTTTTAAAACAAATTATCCCACATTAACCGTATGGTAAAACATCTTCATAATTTCACTTATATACTAAATTCCATTATCACTATTACTCACATCACATCAAGGTTTTTTGAAGTTCGTTGAAAGACTTGTGAATTTGTGGAGCAGCTACATTACTATCAACAACATATTCAACGAAGAATTCTCGCAATTGAAAGGTAAGTTAAATTTTTTCCTTGAAATTTTTTATATTAAATTAGTCTAATGAAGTAGATTTTTTTTTAAATTAATACTTTTTATGAGCCAAATT
>APFE030417460.1:0-21098 GCA_000404065.3 Pinus taeda
AGACCAAGAAGATTTGACTAGGATATCTCCATGGAAGATATGAAGACTCTGATGGAGTCTGAAAAGAAAGAGACCCTTGACAATATATATCTTTGGGAGATGTGTCGATATGTATGCAGGACACTGATGCAGACTAGAAGATTTCATGATGAAAGACCATCACAAAGGTAATGTTGATTTTAGTGTCCATTCCTTTATTTTTTGAACAAATATCTGGATGTGTTTATGCAAGGTTGCCGAGGGAAGATCTATGGATGTCTTCCACCACTGATGCACATGTAGTAGGATGAAAGATCCTTAAGGAAACATAGCATGAAGAAAGAAACATGGCATGAAGGAAGGAAAAATATGGATTGATGGATCACTTTCCGATGATGAAATGACTGACCCATGTATGAAAGTGATGGATGGTCGGTGCCCTATGAAGATGAAGCCAAGGTTGAAGAAGAAGTCGAGAAGGAGGAAGGAGCAAAAGGTTGACTGTCGTTGGCTAAGGATCTTGTATCTTGGTCTTAGAGCGGAAAATAGGTCAAGGGTCTTGGTCTTGGTATTTGTTAATTAGAATCTCTATAAGAAGAGGATTTTATTTGGGTTTTCCTCTCAAGAGTGAGAGGTTTTGGCCTTGGATGATAGCCTATATTTTGTGTCTCCTGTCTCTTTATGGTTTATGGATTGGTAGCTGTTTGATGAAGAAGAACACTAATAACCTAAGTAAAAGAAGATCCTAATTGCTATGCCCTAGATTTCTCAACAAGTGCTACCTAGACTCTGGTGCTTCATATCATATGACAAGAAATAATGAGTTCTTCAACAACCTAGAGGAGAAAGACCTACAATTACACATAGAGCTTGGAGATGATGAGAGATATAGTACCAAAGGGATTGTCACTATCACCTTTAAGAGGGATTCGGGCTCTCATATTCACGTCAAGAATGTAATGTATGTGCTTAGCATGAAAAAAAATCTATTTTTTATAGCTGTACTTGAGGACAAAGGATATGATGTGGTGTTCCGGAGGGGGAAATCTTATCTGAAGCATGTTTCTACTAGAAAATTAAAACAAATTGGTGTTCGAGTTAAAAATCTCTACAAGCTAGAGGTAGATTTCGCCTTGCATGCAACTATACCTCTAGGAGTGAAGTGGGGCGATGTAGAGCCTTAGTCCTAGAGTTGCAAATATTTGGGCAAGGTCCATAGGAGAGAAACAACAGTTGTAGTATACTATTCTCATGGATCACTACCCTTTCTACAGGGCCCTACAATATTCAGTAACAAAAGGATCAATGTCAGTCAATGCAGTCAAATATTGAGCGACAGTTGCAGAGGCTAGTAGTAGCCAGAGATTCCGGAGACAATTGCAACTCAGAGACATAGTTGATTCAGTATTCTGGATGTTTCTCAGTTGCAGTTGTTGCAGAAGCAACAACAATAGTGAGAGGGAGTGTTATTTGTGTTACAATGCATTCTTCAAGAGGAGAAGGATTGGAGAAATGGAGAAATTCAAATTTCCACATCAGTAAGATGACTTGAGTTGCAATTAGCAGGAGTGATATGGCATTGTCACTTAGTTAAGTCAGTCAATACGAGTTTGTTGGAAAGAAGTAGAGTTGTGCATGGGTTGATTGTTAAGATTTAGTAATCTAGTGGAGTTATTGTTGGTTAAACTCAGTTATTTGAGCTCTAGTCATAAATAGAGTCAGTAGGAGTTTAGTTGAGTTGTTGTAATTGTTGTTAACTCACTGATATCTCAGTTAACTAGTCAATTTACGAAAAATAGCCCCAGTCATGCATGGAATTCAAATTGCCTAGTTGAGTGGAGGAAAAAGACATCAATGTAATCATTATTTTATACTAGTGAGTTTACAGTGTTTGCATGTTGCAGGTGAGACTACTCTCTTGGGAATTTCACATCAAATAGGGGCTTCTCCTATTCTTTAGGAAGTAATCTCCTCAGGAATTGTGCAAGGAAACATAGCACGAGGCCAAGAATTGGCTAAGTATTTTGCAAAGCAGTCTCAGGAGGAGGAGATCAGTATTGCAGTGTCGGTTGTGCTTCAGGATTGAATTTGTCATTATAATAGATCAATTTTTCTCATCTAATAGAGGAGGGGTTTTTCCCAGTTGGGTTCCCTTTAAAAAATGTGTTCATTGTGATTGATTACATGTGTTTTTATTGTATGTTTTCCCTTCCATAGATTGAGTAGAAGAAATTTGTTTCTTTTGTTTTCAATTCAAATTCATTAGTAGTTGCAAATTTCGATTTATTTCTACATGGACCTCAAACACTTGCGGCTGCTCAATGTAGAATTCTTCACATCCATCTGTTGGATGCTTCATCCCATCTCAAAAATTGTCGAAAGAAATGCTCGAATAGAGGAGTATTTGACTATGGGAGAAAAAGTCTCATCGTAGTCTACTCCCTCTTTTTAAGAGAATCCACGAGCAACAAATCTAGCTTTGTATTTTTCCACATTGCCATCTACTACATACTTTAAGTCACAATTGACATCCCATTTGGTCTTGATACAATCTCCCAGACATCATTCTTCATGATGGAGTTGTGCTCCTCCACGATGACATCTCTCCACACTTGTTGGTTGGTTGCTTCCTTAAAGCTAGAAGGTTCTAAGTTTATGATGTTGGTAATCAAAACCACGTACATAAAAAACTTTTGCAGAGGTCTTCTCTCCTTGAAATTGGTCTTGCAAGGGTTGACATTCACTCAATCATCTCGTAAGGTATGCTTTGCCCACCTGAGCCTCTTGACTGATGTTGAAGGAGTTGACTGGTCCTCCTACATTGAAGGTTGGCTATCTCTGTTACTGGAAGTCTTTGCTCTCAACTTCTCCTTTGGTTCCTCCTCTTGAGGCCCCTCTACAATTGTTGGTAGGTCTTGATATTTCTTAGATGCCAAGTTCTCCCCAAACTTGACATGTCAACTCAACACTTTCTTCTCGTGATATGTCAAGAAGACTCTATAAGCCTTGGAATTCTTGTTGTATCCCACAGGGATGTTCCTCTCACTGGAGGGTTGCAACTTTGTCCTCTTTTCCATAGGTAGAGCCTTGTGATGGAGATGCCCCATCCTCCTATGCCAAAGCTCGTAGATGCTATCATTGGTGTGCTCTAGTGCATGAGCAGGATGACCTTGAAGTCTATATAGGTTTCTCTCTGAGATTCTAACCCTTATTGCAGTTTCTAGAATCTAGATTGGCTCCCTTTAGGAAAATGAACACTTTGCCCCTCCAGAAGTTGAATTCAAAACCTTTGTACTCCATGATTGAGATGTAAAAAATGTTATTTAGGTCAAGTGGATAGAGTACCTCCTGCGCATGAAAGGACCCTTCTTACTCAAGCTGGAACTAAAGTACCCCTTGCCCCCTCACTACATACTTGGCATCATTGCCAAGCTCAATATGTCTCTGAGTCGTTCTATGCAAATCTACTAAATATCTGTCTAGCCTTTGAGGTGGTAGGCACCACTGTCCAAGTACCAGGGGCTTCTAGCAATAACGCTGGTAGAAAGGTAGGACATCCGTGAAAAAGTCACTCTCGAACATGAAAGCAAGTTTGCTCAACCGTTTCTCTATTGTTGCTGCAACTTTCTATGACTTCCCTTTGCCTTTCTTCATATGTGGACACTGAGAAGCAAAATGGCCATTCTTATAACAAATATAGCATTCGATCTTGGTCATATTTCTCTTCTGCTTGGAATGTTGTTCCTCTCCCTCATTTTTGTTAGAAAATCGGAAAGGCAAAAAACTCTTCTCTTTTTGATAATTAGTAATTACTTGTGATATCTTTGAGTTCTTATCATCTTTCTTATGTTCTTCTTTTATCTTAGTTTCATCAAGAAATTACCAAAATAAAAACACGAAGATACAGTACACAAGATGTAGGCACTCTGCCAGGGATGAAACCTTTCTATAGGGGAAAACCCAGTTAAAATCTCTTCCATCGGTAGATTCAAAATGAGATAGACCATGACCTAAGACCAATAGACCTTCCTCTTCCACCAAGTTAGCCTTCCAATTAAATTCAACAATCTTTAGCTGTGTCTTCTTGTCCAACAACGTTTGCCCAACAACAACCTAGAGATTTCGGCCCCCAACAACACAAAATTTTGGCCCAGCTTCAATACTACAATTTCGACCCTCCAGCAGCCTAGCAGCTTCACACGTCAGAGAGAGGGAGAATTTCGACTTCTTGTGCTTGATAGAGACATCCTTCTCCTTCGCTAGCCCTTTCCTCGTCTTCCTTGAATTTCACACTTTTTCTGGCCCCATAAGTTGCATATCGAACTTGATGAGTGAGTTCGAGTTGTTGCCTTTATATAGGAGTTTCTTCCCCTCTGTTAGGCTAATTTGTCCTTCTTTGAGACCGACTTGGTGGAGGAAGCCTAGGAGACCTAATTTCACATAAAATAAATTTCTTTTTTGACAAATAAATCCCAAGAAGGGTCTCTTACAATGTGACATGGACAAGGACATTTGACATAAACCCTAGAAGCCTACAATGCAGACTTTGACGTATAAGTAATTGGCCCAAGCATGAAAGCCATGCTTTAATAAGTCAATTTTATTTACAATAAAATTTCTTTTTTCTTTCTTTTGACAAATTCAATACATCATGAATGAAATACAATTATGAAGATTGACACTAGTTACATTCTTCAACAATTGTCGCCCTTTTTGATGAAAATTTTCCCTTTGGTCTTCTTTATCTCATTGACCAAGAATAAATTTTCATTTGTTGCTCCTTTTCACTTGTTGTTCGTGGACTCTTTACGAGCATCCTCTGTTAGGCTAACTTGTCCTTCTTTGAGACTGACTTGGTGGAGGAAGCCTAGGAGACCTAATTTCACATAAAACAAATTTCTTTATTGACAAATAAATCCCAAGAAGGGTCTTTTACAATGTGACATGGACAAGGACATTTGACATAAACACTAGAAGCATGCAGTGCAGGCTTTGACCTATAACTAATTGACCCAAGCATGAAAGCCATGCTTTAATAAGTCAATTTTATTTATAAAAAAAAAAACCTTTTTCTTTCTTTTGACAAATTCAATACATCATGAATGAAATACAATTATGAAGACTGACACTAGTTACATTCTTCAACAATTGTCCACCAACTTTAGCCCAACAACAACCTAGAGATTCTGACCGCCAACAACACAAAATTTTGGCCCAGCTTCAGTACTACAATTTTGGCCCAGCTTCAATACTACAATTTCGACCCTCCAGCAGCCTAGAAGCTTCACACGTGAGAGAGAGGGAGAATTTCGACTTCTTGTGCTTGATAGAGACATCCTTCTCCTTCGCTAGCCCTTTCCTCTTCTTCCTTGAACTTCACAATTTTTCTAGCCCCATAAGTTGCACATCGAACTTGATGAGTGAGTTTGAGTTGCTGCCTTTATATAAGAGTTTCCACCCCTCTGTTACGCTAACTTGTCCTTCTTTAAGACCAACTTGGTGGAGGAAGCCTAGGAGACCTAATTTCACATAAAATAAATTTCTTTTTTGACAAATAAATCCTAGGAAGGGTTTCTTACAATGTGACATGGACAAGGACATTTGACATAAACTCTAGAAGCCTGCAATGCAAGCTTTTACCTATAAATAATTGACCCAAGCATGAAAGCCATGCTTTAATAAGTCAATTTTATTTACAATAAAATTTATTTTTTCTTTCTTTTGATAAATTCAATACATCATGAATGAAATACAATTATGAAGATTGACACTAGTTACATTCTTCAACAATTGTCACCCTTTTTGATGAAAATTTTCCCTCTGGTCTTCTTCATCTCATTGACCAAGAACAAGTTTTCATTCGTTGCTCCTCTTCGCTTGTTGTTCGTGGACTCTTTACGAGCATCCTCTGTTAGGCTAACTTGTCCTTCTTTGAGACCGTCTTGGTGGAGGAAGCCTAGGAGACCTAATTTCACATAAAATAAATTTCTTTTTTGACAAATAAATCCCAAGAAGGGTCTTTTACATCGTGACATGGACAAAGACATTGGACATAAACCCTAGAAGCCTGCAATGCAGGCTTTGACCTATAAATAATTGACCCAAGCATGAAAGCCATGCTTTAATAAGTCAATTTTGTTTATAATAAAATTTCTTTTTCTTTCTTTTGACAAATTCAATACATCATTAATGAAATACAATTATGAAGACTGACACTAGTTACATTCTTCAACAATTGTCACCCTTTTTGATGAAAATTTTCCCTTTGGTCTTCTTCATCTCATTGACCAAGACCAAGTTTTCATTTGTTGCTCCTCTTCGCTTGTTCGTGGACTCTTTACGAGTATCCTCTTGGATGTAGTCATCACAAAGTCTCTCCCACTTGGGAAGATACTTTTGGGCACAAATGCCCATGATGAATGGTTCTCGAGCCTTGGTCAACCCATTCAAAGCAACATTCACTAGCTCTGTATCTAGTACATCCTCCAATAATTGCAAGCTGGTCATGGATTTGTGTGATTCTCATAAGGCAATTGGTCACATTGTTGGAGGGGTTCATTTTGCATTTTGAGATTAGTTTTGAGAATCATTTTTTGACTCATGTTATCACTTTGAAAAAGTAATACTACGAAATCAAATATGTCCTTATATTTGGTTTTTTTTGCAACATGTAGAATTAGATGATCCTTAATAGCATAAGGGATCACCTTCTTTTCCTTTATTTCCTTATCCCATGCTACCTGCATTATAGGGTCTACTATTATTGGTGTCTGCATGCTCCCTAAGGTCTATGTTGGAGCAGGAGGGTCGGACACGGCTTCCCACAAGTATTGCTCCTTCAAGATCACTGAGATTCTTTCCTTGCATGGCAAGAAATTTGAAACCCCATCAAGTCGATCCTCAACTTTCACATTGGTTACAAAAATGGCTGTCTTGAGCTCTGTCTCTCAAGCTTGTTGAAGTATCTTGGAAAATAATAGATCTACTTTTCTCTCAGAACAAAACCTCTAATTGTTGGAGTTTCTAAGTCTAACAGTTAGAAACCCTCCATGTACTTTCTGATTTATTCCTTCCTACTTGTTCTGATTAATTAACAAGTTATTTAACATGTAAATACTGAAAATAAACACAAGTACATGCTCAACACATTACAAATCAGCAACTGAAGGAAACAAAAACAAGCACACAAATGACACTGTTATTTTTGGACTAATGTCCTCGGAAAAACCCATTGCGGGAAAATCGGTGCAATTATCTGAGGGTTTAATTTATTAAGCAGTTTCATAATACAATCTGGGTGCCAAATCTGGCTCACCCAACAAAGAAAAATCTTGGCAGTAGTACCTCTCCTTCGGAGACAAACACTTCGGCTGAAACCTCGGATAAACACTCTGGCTAAAACCCCGGATAAACACTCCGGCTGAAACCCCGGATAAACACTTCGGCAGCTCCTTAGCTCCAATCTGCCCCACGAAAAACCCCAACATTAACCTCTAGGGACTGTGTCAGCCTCTTTTGCCCTCTGCGTCTACTTTCCCGGTAGTTTCGGCAGTTCCTGACAATTTCAGTTCCCGACAGTTCCGACTGTTCCCGATAGTTTCGGCTTCTGCCCTTTGCATCATCTTTCCCGGCAGTTCCGATAGTTTCCGACAGTTCCAACTGTTCTCGATAGTTCCAGCTTCTGTCCTCTGCGTCAACTTTCCCAGTTGCTTCACTGACCCTCCCGGCACTATCTCTGCCTCTCTGCTTCTGTATTCACTTCCCCTCAGCTGCAACTCTAGATCGCTCTCTCAATTTTCTCAACAAACCCAACCCCAGACAATCAAAATCTTGATCTCTTGGTGTGTTCTCCAAGTGACCCTCAAGTCTCCTCTTATACTTTTTTCGTTGACCAATCAACGACTGATATTAAGTCCCTAATTAACGGCTAAGGTTAGATCTGGCTTGATCCATGACTTTTGGTCCATTCTAACACAGTTTTATATTAATTCACATTAATATTTTATTTTCCCTAAGGTTAGACTTAGGGACTCCATTAAAAATATTAAAAATTTTTAATATCTCCCAAACTGTTTAGAATTTGTCCAAACCCTTTCTGGGTATTGGAGATATCATGCGCTTTAACCTCTCCACTAATTTTCGTGGTTAGAGCACATTCGATGCTACCCCAAATCAACACTCCCTCTTAGTGAGGATTGTGATCTAGTAATATTCCTCACTGAGCATCACTCCGATCATCTGACATCGGTCCCTGTGTTGATGTTAGGCCTGCTACCCAACATCCTCTGCACTGCTGCATCCTATACTGCTACCCATGGCCCTGCCACTGTCACTACTCCATCCGTACTGCAACTCCCTCTGTATCCGTGCTGCTACCCATGGCCCTGCCACTGCCACTGCTGCATCTGCACTGCAACCCCTCTCATCATGCTGCCCATAGCACTACCACTGGGCTAACTGCTGCACTGCAACTCGGTTACTGAGAAGTAAGTAACTGATCTCGCAACTTTGACATCTCTGTCAGGCTAGAAACACTCCTGACGCTGAAGATCCCTCTGTCACTGACAAGTGCCCCCTCTGATCTCTGCGCTGCTGCAACAACTCCATGCATCTCGCATCGTTGCACACCTCTCTGTGCCATCCTGCACTAGTGCAACACTCCCGTGCCTCTCGCACTGTTGCAACGTGCTAGCCTCGCGTTGTCCTGAGAATCCTGCACTATAGCTCCCTCTGTTGCTCCATCCGCATCTGTCTCTACTGACATCGCCAGTATTGCTACTCCTCTTCGGGGCTCTCGTAGCAAGGTCTAATCCAAGAGGTTGGGTACCTCGAGGATCCTGCCCCTCATCACCTGTAGTCCGTCTGACTACAGCTCGATGTTTCCTCAGTTCCGCTCAAGTGGTGTGTGTGCACTCATGGCACACAAAACATAAAGGATCCTGGCCTTCCAACTTGTCCTGATCCCTCAACACATTCATGGCCATTTCTCTGCTCTTCTTGTTGACTCCTCCGAGTCTCTCTACTTCCCGTCTGGAAGTTCTCGGTTCGACTCCTGCTGAGTCTCTCTACTTCTCATTTGGAAGTTCTCGATTTGACTCCTGCTGAGTCTCTCTACTTTCCGTCTGGAAGTTCTTGGTTCGACTCCTGCTGAGTCTCTCCACTTCTCGTCTGAAAGTTTTCGGTTGGACTCCTGTTGAGTCGCTCTACTTCCCTTTGGGAATTTCTTGGTTGGACTCCTGCTGAGTCTCTCCACTTCTCGTCTGGAATTTCTCGGCTCGAATCCTGCTGAGTCTCTCTACTTCTCGTTTGGAAGTTCTCTTCTGGACTCCCTCTGAGTCCCGATTTCCCACCTGGAAAATACTTCTGCCAACGTCAAGTTGCCCCTCTCTGATCGTCTGTGCAACAACAACACTAATCTGGATTCCTTGGCTAGAAATCTGCCTCGGCAACAACTCTCTTTACCTTGGCCTTGCCCTATAAGGTATTGTTCTGACTATAGTACCCCACCAGCTCCACTTTGTAACTTACGCACTGCCTCCTAAACCCCAACAACCTGAAGGTTAGAGCTCCTAGGCTCTGCACAATCCTGACACCGGCAAATCAACTTCCTCAGCCCTCCTGGCCTCTGCGTGAGCCTGTCTTTGCCTCCCTTAGCCTCTGCGCTGCCTCTTCTTGGCTCGAACTTGATGACGCAGGCACTGCGTCACCCCTTCCTTGCTGCTTCTTTGCTAGACAATTGTTTTCTACTGTTGCTGCTCTGCTCGGCTCTGCTTTGTTCTCCTGTGATTTGTAACCACCCTTTGATGCCATGTTGGAGTTTCTAAGTCTAACAATTAGAAACCCTCCATATACTTTCTGATTTATTCCTTCCTACCTGTTCTGATTAATTAACAAGTTATTTACCATGTAAATACTGAAAATAAACACAAGTACATGCTCAACACATTACAGATCATCAACTGAAGGGAACAGAAACAAGCACACAAATGACATTGTTATTTTTGGACTAATGTCCCCAGAAAAATCTAATGCGGGAAAACCAGTGCAGCTATTTGAGGGTTTGATTTATTAAGCATTTTCATAATACAATTTGGGTGCCAAATACGACTCACCCAATAGAGAAAAATCTCGACAGTAGTACCTCTCCTTCGGAGACAGATGCTCTGGCTGAAACCCCAGATAAACACTCTGGTAGCTCCTTAGCTCTAATCTGCCCCACGAAAAACCCCAGCGTCAGCCTCTAGGGACTATGTCAGCGTCTTTTACCTTTTGCGTCAGCTTTCCTGGCAGTTCCGGCAGTTCTAGTTGTTCTCGACAGTTCCAGCGTTTTCCCTCTGGGTTAGCTTTCCCAGCAATTCCGACAGTTCCAACAGTTTTGGCTGTTCCTGGCAGTTCCGACTTCTGCCCTCTGCGTCAGCTTTCTCGGCAATTTCGGCTTCTGCCCTTTGCGTCAGCTTTCCCGACAGTTCTGGCTTCTGCTCTCTGCAGCCAGCTTTGCTGGTTGCTGTGCTGATCCTCCCGGCTCTCTCTGCTTCTTTATTCACTGCCCCTCGCAACAACTCCAAGTCATTCTCTCAACTTTGTCAGCAAACCCAACCTTAGAAAGTCGAAATCTTGATCTCTTGGTGTGTTCTCAAGTGACCCTCAAGCCTTCTCTTATACTTTTCTCGTTGACAAATCAACGACCGAGATTAAGTCCCCAATCAACGACTAAGATTAGATCTGGTCTTGATCCATGACTTTTGGAACATTCTAACACAATTTTATATTAATTCACATTAATATTTTATTTTCCCTTAGTTTAGACTTAGGGGCCCCATTAAAAATATTAATTATTTTAACATCTCCCAAACTGTTTAGAATCTGCGCAAACCCTTTCTGGGTATTGAAGATTTCATGTGCCTTAGCCTCTCCACCAATTTTCATGGCTAGAGCACATCCGATGCTAGCCCAAATCAACACTAACACCATGCTAAATTATCCTAAAACCAACTATCTAAAAAAATAGATTAGGTCTAGATGGAATTATTAACTCTTGCATTTAGCGGAAAACGAGAAACGCAATCACACACAATGCGCAATTATTTTTGCTCTTCTAGATCAGTTCATCATTGAAAACAAGAAAAGAAATCACATTATGCACAATTATTTCTGCTCTTCTAGACCAGTCCATCATTCAAAATATCTTTAAACTTTTACAAGAGCTCTCTTACAAGGAAAATGGCTTTGAGAAATTAACAAACAAATAATAAACCTAGAAAAATTTCAGTTTGCACAGAAATCAAGGCATATCTACACGAAATGCATGGTTTGTGCTGCAATTTGTTCGGCCTACTCTTCAATCCCTACAAATGACTTTATGAATCCCTATAAATGACTATATGTCCTCCTTTGCTGGGTTGTACGACTGATATTCTCCTTGCTACTGATTGGATGTCTTCTTTTTGCTGAACTACTGCTAAAACTCCTTGCTAATCGCTGAAAATCAGACCTCCAATTTTTTTCTTCACTCATGTGACTTGTGAAATGAATGCTCTATGTGCTTCTTTGTCGTTTGCCCCCTCTTTCTTTTATAACTTTTTTCTTATGACTTTGACATAAGCCAAAAACCTAATCTTCAATGTTTAAGATCTAATTTTGAAATCAATGAGTCTCTTTTAATTAAATCATTAAGTGACCTACTTTAGTCACATTATTAATTAAAAGTCACTTTAATTAAAAAATGTTCGTTTTGTTAATTAATAAAGTGAACATTTAGAAAAAGCATAGGATACATTTAATGAAGATTTGCATAAGTAGATACCCTCTTGGAAATACTTGCATGAGCTACATCTATTTTCATTGCCGAGGAGCTTTGGGGTGGAAGAGATTTGGGAAGGCAAAGCCACCTCTTGGTTGACCTATGTCATAAATGGTCACATCTACGATGATGCATGATTCGATAGTAAAAATAGATGTTGGGATAAACGATGACATGTGTGAAAGAAGACTATGTTAGATAATGGTTACAATTTTAGTTTTAATATCCCACTATTATTGATTAGTGAATGTCCACATTGCCCATTTTTAATGTTTTAGGTTCATTTAATAATCATCTTGACTTGACATTTTAAGCTTTGTCTCTCTTATCTTAATGCAATGATTTTGATGATATGTTGATATTTGTTGTAGCATGTCTTTTTTTATGCTAGAGGTCATCCTTTTTGGCTAAGAGATGGATTGCACTCGATATTATTTTGGTTATATGTACCCTTATATAATTGAGAACTTTTTCGTATTTGTGCATAAATGGTTTGGATTCATATGGATGCACATGAATATATACATTTTTCTTTAAATTTTGAATATTTTATATATTCTTTGGCCAACTGGATTTTGGTTTGGTTTTTTTATTGGTTCAGGTCCAATTTTGACTGATTGGGGGGTCTACTTGTTTGGTGAACTGTCTGGTTTTGCTAACATTGCCTCATATTGAGGCAGAGGGTGGGAAAATCACTAAGGCTAATGCTAGATAACTTCCATTAGAGGGGATGCTATCTGCTCTAGGGCAAGCCATAACTTCATCAAAAGGCATGGGAAATCCACCTATACTAGGCAAGGTAGGTGGACAATTTTTTCAATTGAAAAATCAATAGTTCGCAGGCCTCAAACACGATTTCATGCAATTTCATGCATATGGGTTGAGTATCGAGTCCTTGAACTAAGATAGGAAGAAATCTTTGGTTAGAGTGAGGATGGCTGCAAAGCCCCCACACAAATCTAGTGTTGAATCAGCGATATAGCAAGCACCCACCCTTCCATTGAAGTAATTCAAAATGGAGCGCACTCTTAAATGAATTACATTCTTGGAACAAAATTTTGAGGAGCCTTGATTCTCCATTATCTAGATTGACAAAATGGCGATGTATTTTTTAGTGGAGGCCATATTAGCTCGAGAAGTTTATATTTAAACAAAACAATGAAGAGCTAATAACTCTTCTCTCTCTAATTATGGTCTCAATGATCACCCAATTCACGATAATCTTTATATTCATTATGCAAGAATATCAATACTGAGCGTAGTAATTAATATTGTATTTTTCCAATTTATGAATATAGTAAATTTACTTGTATTTATTCGGTTTATGAATTTCGTCTTTGTGATTTCTACGTTAAATTTATATTTTTGAATTTCTTTTAACTGAAAAGTGTTGTCCAATATATCATTTTCATTGTGAGAGATAATTTCGTATATTTGTAACGTTAATTTGCTTGTCTTGCCATGTCAATTGGTGATTGTGTAAGGAATTGACAACAAACTTCAAATGGTCTCATGTGAGTAGATGATTGAACTACCCTACTGTATCCACGTTGAATGTAAGCTTTCATCCCATGTTTTGGGATGCTTGTGATTATATCCCCTCAATAAATGAATAAGTATGGTGTATCCATTTACTTGGGTATTCACTGAGTGGATTTGAATCCATACCTTCTCAAGGAATGTTTCAGTTGTCTTTTGGGCTTTGATGCTCTTCTTACAATGAGTAAGAGCAATCACTTGCTGAATCTATCCATTGCCACTATAAAATAGTCATTTTCACTCTTTGTCCTTGGCAAATTTCCCGAGAAATCCATGGAAATGTGTTTTGTGTTCTAGAAGGAAGGTGTAACGTTGTATACAATCCCAATAGGGAGGTTGTTGGTTTGCTTATATCACAAAGTGTGGTTGCACTAACATACCTTGAAACATCTTGATCTATGCTCATGTCTTTTCAACAATTTTCCTTTGATGCTTCCTCCTTGTTTGGATGTCAACACCATTAAAAGAACTTTTTACTCGCAGTTACCAACTTTCTGGCTTGATTGGCTCCTAATGACACAACCAGACATTCAATTTCATCAATATACTTAAGTAATAGCGAATATGAACATGCATTTCTTTGTCACTTGCATATTGGTGTCTTTGATTTCGAATCCAATGGATATGTTTGAGAATGGGCATGCGATTCCAAGCCAAGTTGTTGCACCAATGATTTGGAAATCAAATTATCTTAGAAATGGGTTCAAAGAGTCGACACCTTATTTGTGATCTGAATCTTTGGTAGGAAAAGTCTCTCTTTCCTCTTCAATTTTTTCTTTCCCTTCTTTTTCCATCTGTAAGGCTGATTTTTGTTCACCATTGGGCAAATTTCTTTTGCTCATTGCTAGATGATTTATTTTTCTCTTTCAAGGATAGATCCTCTTGCACGTACATGACTGATTTTTAATACTTGCAACCGTTCTTTTGCATGTTAAGCTTTGATTTTGGGGCTGGGCATGCCAATTTTACACCTCTAAATTGCATTCGATTTCTTCACCTTCAACTTGAGTAGTCATTCCTGGCTTCACAGCTTTGTTTTTATTTTTTCCTTTCTGAGTTTGTTGATGATGTAGTGCTTGTAATGATGTTTTGGGTCCCTACATGCATGAGATGTCACAAATGCATTTTCTTGCCTTCTATAGTATTTTTTTTTCAAAATTGCTTCATATGTTTTGCTTATTTGTCACCTCCATATACATTTTCATGGAAGCATCATCTAAATTCCTTGGAGAAGAATTATGACTAATGGCACAACATCACATTTGTTTTCATCAGTATACCTGCAAATAATAGAAAATCTGAACTCACATTTCTTTGTCACTTGCATATTGGTGTCTTTGATCAACCAACCCACCCAAGGTGTGTGCTCAAGGATAGGCATGAGTCTCCAAGCCAAGTTGTTGCACCAATGATTCGGAAATCATTTTTTTCTCAAAATTGTGATCAACAAGAGTCGATGCCTTCAGTAAGAAGAGTCGATGATTCAAACCTTTGGTAAGAAGAGTTGATGATTTCCCTTACTACTTTATCAATTGGTGATTGTATATTTATCTTGGTCATTACTAGCTGATTTATTTTTCCTTTTCAACACTTTTTTTGGCTTGTTCATAGTTTTTCTTGCTCATACATCACTGATTTTTCATGGTTGCAATTGCTTATTTATTTATTTTGTATTTTGGGGTTGGTTTTAGGTCCACTCTAAATTTCTTAAGATTTCTTGTTTGTTTTTATTTTTTAGATGGGTACAAGGATGGAGCTTCCAACATGTCATCTTTTTATATCCATCAATGCTACAATGCTTACAATGATGTTTCGAGTCTCTACATGCTTGAGAAGCATGCACATGTTTTTTGTTGCCTTCCAAAATTTGTGATTGTAATTAGTTTTCGAAATTGCTTATCTTGATCCCCAATGGCCACCCCCTCCTCTCCCCCCGTTCTATATAGCTTGTTTTCTTGGACACATTATATAGCTTGTTTTCTTGCACACATCATAAAACAGAATTATGACTAATGGCACATCACATTTGATTTTATTGATATACTCAGAAATAGTAGCAAATCTGAACTTATATTTATTTCACTTTCATATGATAAACGTATCTGAAGATATGCATGAGTTTCCAAGCCAAGTTGTTGCATCAATGATTTGGAAATTAGATATTTCTAATAAATGGGATCCATAAGAGTTGATAACCTCTAATCTTAATCTTCCGTAGGAAGACTTTTCCTCTTTCTTTTTGCACCTGTAAGGCTGATTTTTGTTCACTAGGAGATTTCTCTTGCTCTTTGCTAGCAGATTTCTATTTCTTTTTCAAGATTGATTTGCTTTTGCTTGTGATTAAGTCCTTTTCACATACTTCCCCGATTTTATTTATCCATGCTCATTTTTAATACTTACATATTTGAGGTTCACTTTCTTTAATACTTAGGAACATTGGCTTCACTTTTTTTAAAATCATCACTAATTCTTCTATTGACTTCATCAATTTAATTTTCATTCTAAGCAAATTTTCTACACAATTCTCCAATCTTTTGATTCTTGCGTCGTAAGTGTTATCTTCATGATTTAATCTATCAATTCCAATTCGTTTTCTATATCTATAGCTTCTCTTTCTCTAATTCCTTTGCCAAGAGCCTTCCCCTTTTGATTGAAAGTGTTACTCTTCCTTTCACTCCCACAACTCTTAATGCTTGAAATTGTAGGTCAGTGGAGAAAGTACTATGCCACCTTGTAAAATCTCTTTGTAGTTTGGATTAGTGCTTGCTAACCTCACGTGAATCCCTATTCAATTTGGAAACAAAATATGAACCCGGGAGACCAAAATCTTGAAAATGCACCCTTTGAAGATGATTCTTTGATACCAAGCTGAGTATTTGCTATTTCCATTCTCATAGCTTAAGACTTCACATTATTATTTGTTTTATGCTATAAGATTAAACTTGTTGCTTTACATATATTCATTATCAATGGTCATGTTATGTGTCATTACTATGATGTGATGATTTCATATTATTTTTGAATTTATGGACAGGATGTTGTGATGATTTGTTTCTTTGCCATATCATCGTGAATAACACATGCATGACCCATTGTGGCTGGTATATAGTTATGTACAAGTTATATTCTTTATTAGCTTGTGATAATTGTTTTGTTTTGATCATGAAATAATGTTGATATAATACCCGTGATGACATGTTGAAATAATGTGTGATTTATATATCGACCACAAGATGGCGATGGGTTGATAACATGTGGTATATGCTAGTTACATTATAATTGTTGAGTGGTGATGATTGGATACATGTTATAAATAATATTTTGCTATTGTTCCTCACATTTTCAATGAAAGATCTCATGGGATCCCATATCCATGAAAAGAAGATCCCCTTATCAACAAAATCTTCTCCCTTGGGGGCAACTCAACAATTTCTCATTAAACATATTTGAGAATATAGGAAGTTAACTAATTAGTAGGGTGACAACTAATTACATTTATGGACAAGCAACTAGGAGGGGGACAAGTGAAGTAACTTAGGGTAGGGTGGTGGTGGGTGTGAGTAATTGAGATGGAGATAGTAAGTTGGTGAATTATGTGATTAGGGCGAGTACCATTGATTACATCAAAGATCATGAGCATTTATAATAGTAAAATACGAGCAGGGGGACCACTGGTGAAATAGTAAACCAAGAGGGGGCACAATAAATAGAAATGAATAATGGTAGTGAACCACCATGTTGTTGCATTAATTTACAAAATGGGAGTTAAACTATAAGTGGTGTGAACATACACTTTATTTTTTTGTTGGTTCTTGTCAAGCTATATTAGTAAAGTGCAACATAGAGGCTAATTAGGTAAACAAAGGCCATTGGCTATGTTTTATCCCTTTGAATTCTCTATACTGAGGCTACATAGAAGGTCTCTAGACACTCCATGGTACAAGCCTTAGAAATTTGGTCCTCTAAGATTATTAATATAGCATAACTGTCAATATGACCTCTAACCAATTACTTAACCTCTTGAGATTGTCAATAAAGCAACACCATCAATATGGCCTTTAACCAATCACCTAGCCATTAGTTTAGGAAGAGGATTCCTCAAATAACATCCAAATTCACCTTAGAGCTAAGTAGATAGCTAAGAGATTTAACCACTAACGTTGGGGGAGACCTTTGTCAGATATATTTGAAATTTCCAACCTACTTTGAAGATCATATCTTAATGGTAAGACACACTTGATAAGGCATGAAGTAATGCTTCAATGCTATTAATAAGCCGAACCTTAGAGTAGGAAGAATTCCTAGAGGGAAGGGCCACTCTACTTGATCATAAAAAATGTGCCAAGAAGATTTATAGACTATAAGTCATGAGCAAAAAAGGAAAAAATGTAAAGGCCGATAAATGATACATAACAACACCACATATATGTGAAGGGCTATTCTACTCCATCATGAACTTTCTAAAACAAGGTGAGGTCGAATGACTTGTGCAATCTATGCCTTGAATTGTACCCAAATTCACCTTGTAGCTTAATAAATATCTAAGAGTGTCAACCGTTACCATGAGGATTGGCACTGAGGGGCACACTAGAGAGTTTCTTGCTTGAAGATCATAAACAATGTGCCATGAAGATTTATAGACGTATAAGTCATGAAGCAAACAAAGAACAAATGTAAAGGCCAATAAATGATTCATAACAATACCACATAAATGTAAAGGGCTATTCTACTCGATCATAAACTTTATAAATCAAGGTAAGGTCAAATGTCTTGTGCACTCCATGCCTTGAATTGCACCCAAATTCACCTTGTAGCTTAATAAATACCTAAGAGCTTCAACTGCTACCACGAGGATTGACACTAAGGGGCATACTAGAGGGTTTCTTGCTTGAAGATTGAGGGTGGCTTTTAGGTAGAAATATTCTCATTGGCTTCCCTTAGGAAGCAGAACCTTGAAAGCTTTTGTAGGTTGGTCCCCAATTTTCACAGAGTGGAGTTGCACTCTTTGAGTTCTTCTTGCAATGTATTTTTTTGTTAGGGCCATTCAAACCCTAGAAATCCCATGAGGTCACTTTTTGAAGATTACTTGTAATCTCTGCTTTGGTATGGAATTAGTAGTATGTGATGATTTAGTATTATTTTTGAATTTATGGACATGATGTTGTGATGATTTCTTTCTCTGCCATATCATTGGAATAACACATGCATGACCCATTGTGGTTGGTTTATAAATATGTACAAGTTATATTCTTTATTAGCTTGTGATAATTGTTCTGTTTTGATCATGAAATGATGTTGATATAATGCATATGACGACATGCTTTGATGACATGCATTGTGTGCCATTTATATATCTATCGATCACAATATGGCTATCAGTTGATAACATGTGGTATGTTAGTTACGTTGCTGAGTGGCGATGATTGGGTATATGCTATAACTATGTTCTTATTATTATGGCTCACATTTTCAATGAAAGATCTCATGGGATCCCATATCCATGAAAAGAAGATCCCTTTATCAACAATTAGTAGGGTGACAACTAATTTCATGTATGGACAAGTAACTAGGAGTTGGGGAAAGTAAAGTAAGTTGGGGTGGAAGTTGGGGCGGCGTGGTGGTGGGCGTGAGTAATTGAGATGGAGATAACAAGTTGGTGAATTGTGTAATTAGGGCAAGCACAATTGATTACATCAAAGATCATGAGCATATAATAGTAACAAACTAGTAGGGGGACAATAAATAGAAATGACTAATGGTAGTGAATTTATGTTGTTGCATTAATTCACAAAATGGAAGTTCAACTATAAGTGGTGTGAACATATGCATGATTTTTTTTTGTTGATTCATAGTGAATTAATGCAACTACATGCTAGTGCAAAGGAAGAATTTTTTGTAAAGCTACACTAGTAAAGTGCAACAAAGATGCTAACTAGGCCAACAAAGGCCATTGGCTATGTTTTATCCCACTGAATTCTCCATCTTATGACTACATAGGTCTTTAGACTCTCCATGGTATGAGCCTTAGAAATTTGGTCCTTTGAGATTGTCAATATAACGACATCGCCATTATTGCCTTTGACCATTACCTAGCCTCTTGAGATTGTTAGTAAAGTGACACCATTAGTGTGGCCTTTGACTAACTACCTAGCCTCTATTTTGGGAAGAGGATTCCTTGAATGACACCCAAATTCACCTTAGCTAAGAGCTTTAACCACCAACATTGGGGGCAAGGGGCACCTTATTGAGATATATTAGAAAATTCCAACCTAGTTTGAAGAACATATCTTAACAGGAAGACATGATAAGACATGGAGTAGTGCTTCAATGCTATTGACAAGTCAGACCCTAGAGAAAGAATAATTCTTAGAGTGAAGGGCCACTCTACTTGATCATAAAGGATGTGCCAAACCCTTGAGTAATCTCCAAGAAGATTTATAAACGTATATAACCCATGAAGCAAAAAAAGAGCAAATGTAAAGGTTGGTAAATGATTCATAACAACACCACATAAATGTGAAGGGCCACTCTACTCAATTATAAACTCTTTAAATCAAGGTAAGGTCGAATGACTTGTGCACTCCATGCCTTGAATTGCACCCAAATTCACCTTATAGCTTAGTAAATATCTAAGAGATTCAATTGCTGCTACTAGGGTTCGCACTAAGGGGGCACACTAGAGGGTTTCTTGCTTGAATATTCAGGGTGGCTTTTAGGTAGAAATATTCTCAGTAGCTTCCTTAGGTTGAAAGCTTTTGCAGGTTTGCCCCCAATTTTCACTGAATGGAATTGCACTTGTTGAACAATGTATTTTTTGTTAGGGTCATTCAAATCCCAGAAATCCCATGGGGTCACTTTCTAAAGGCTTACTTGTAATCTCTACTTTGTATGGAAATAATTATAGGGGATGAGTCTCTTCATGTCATTGCTTCCAGTGGGCCCCTAACACATTTACCCACTTTATGTGGGTGGGTTGCTAGAGAGTGTGCTCTCCACTGACTATTTCATGGCACTAAAAGGACACTGACTAAGGGGTAATTCTCTTTGGGGTGAGGGTTTTGTTGTACTATAACTTTATTTTTCAAAAACATTTCAGCCTAGACATCACATACTCATTGCCTCGGGAGCTTTGTAGGTAGGAGAGGTTTGGGTAGGCAAGGGGACCTCTTGGTCGACCTAGGTCATAAATGGTCATGTATGCGATGGTCCATGATTTGAGAGTGAAAGTAAAATGCGGGATAAGCAATGTATTGAACTTCTTTGGTTTGACTTGATTATGAACTTTAATGAACACAAATGCCTTGTGGTCTTTAGACACACATAAACCTTAATGCAAACTCCATATTGAAGTCGAGGGTGGGAAAATCACTTAGAGGGGATGCAATCTACACTAGGGAAAAAGCCACAACTTCATTGGGAGCACATAGAAATCCTATATACAAGGCAAGTTAGGTGGGCAATTTTTTCAATTGAAAAGTCAATATTCGAAGGGCCTCGAGCATGATTTCATGCATATGGGTTGAGTGTTGAGTCAAGGAACTAAAATAAGAATAAATTTAGTAGGAAGTCTTTGGTTAGAATGGGTGCAAAGCTCACACACCTTAAATCCATCTAACTTAGGAAGCACCATGATGAGATTTAATGTAATGTAATGGTGCCTATGATGTAATGAATAGAAACAATGTTGAAGTAATTAAGTGGATTACAACTTTGAAACAAATTTTTCAAGAGACTTCAATAATTTTGTAGATTATTTTTTTAGTGTAGATTATCTCTCATA
>APFE030417467.1:0-12032 GCA_000404065.3 Pinus taeda
GACACCTCTATTAAAGAAAAGGGAAGGGAGCTGTCAGATATCGGAAAAGAGGATCTAGGGAGAAGTCCACCTCTTACTCCAGGCATTGGGTTAAAAAGGCCGGCTGAGGAGGAGGAAAAATAAAACAGAGTCTCTGATGCTAACAATCCCGAGCTGAATGAGGCAGATAAGGCAGTTGACCCCGCCAGTAAGAAGTCAGAAATGGGAGAAGCCAGGAAGGTCGGTGGGGACGGAAAGAGAAAAAAGATCATCCCCATCAAACTGAAAAAGGAGCGTCCTAGCTGTGTGTTTTGGAGTGGACATCCTCATTGACCAGGCTATGGAAGCCTCGGAAACTTTACTAGTCGGTAGAGACCGAGGAAGAAAGTTCTCAGTAGGTTACATAAAAGAGTGGATTCAGATGGAATGGAAAGAAGCCCCGGGACAACCAGAACAAATCAAAAACTTGGATAGAGGTTGGTTCTGTGTTAGTTTCGAGCAAAAGGAGCACGCTGACTGGGTGATGGGGAAAAACTGGAGCTTCGGTAAAAGGCCAATCCTCTTCAAAAGATGGACGCCCCTGTTTGACGCCCAGAAAGAAAAAGAGGTGGAGTCCCCAGTTTGGGTTAAACTTCCGGGTCTTCCTATGCCTTTCTGGACCGATTCTGCCTTCACCTCTATAGGCAACACTCTGGGGAAATTTCTTGACATTGATAGATCTTACCTCCGAACGCATGAATGGGGAGTGGCCCGTATTTTAGTTAGTCTAAACCCCAGGGGGGGTTTGGCGGACGCTATGTACCTGAAGTATCGTGGTCTGGAGTTCGTTCAGGTCTTGGACTATGAAAACCTCCCCTTCAGATGCCATCGATGTCATCAATATGGTCATCTGGCTCGAGAATGTCTGCTTGGGTACCGTCGGCGCAGAGGACAAAGGAGAAGCAGAAACACCCAGAAGACAAATCAGAAGGAGATCCCTCAGGAAGCAGAGGCTCTGACAACGGTAAGCGATCCCCCGGCATCTTCTCAGGGATTGGTAACGGAGCAAAGAAAGAAAGATTCCCAGGATCATCCGGGGTCAGCAGCAAAGGAACAAAACACTTGTCAGAGGTACTCCTGGGGACCCTCTCAACTCCCTGATTTGGTAGGTGAGGATCAGGTGAGTTTGTTTCTTTCCCCTCCCTCCTCTGTATGTCTTTCATTTGCCCTATCTATGCCTCGCAGTGAGGCTGGTCCTCTAAGACAGCTTTCAAATGACTTGATGGACCCGAGGAAGGGGCAAATCTCCTCTGACAGCATTATTATGACCATCCCCTCCCCCTTGCAACCGTCCTCTTCTCCCTTCGAGACTGTCTGCTCTGCCCCTCCTTCTGTTCAAAGTCCTGAGCCCCCTTACAACCTCAGACCTTTGGCCAATAGAAAAGGAAAAGGGCTTGCTACGAGTGGATTGGAGCTGGATATGGAGACTTCTGGCCTGAGGAACAAAAGAGGAAGGAAAACCGACCTGTCGAAGGCTCAGTTGAAGGCAGTCATAGACATTGCAGATGGGAAGCAGTTATCTATTCCAGGGGTGCTTAGAGCAAAGCGGACACCCTCTGTGAGTTTTCGATGATCATTTTATCCTACAACTGTAGGGGTCTAGCTAGCCAGCCCAAAAAGCTAGCTCTGAAGGAATTGGTCAGGTCCAATAAACCTGACATTATTTTTCTCCAAGAAACTTTGGGAAAAGGGGAAGAAGTCACAGGCTGTCTGAACAAGATTCTTCCGAACTGGAGTTTTCATGTTCTTGATGCCAATGGCCACTCAGGAGGGGTGGCCTTGGGTTTCAATTCGAAGGTTCTTAGAGAGATCTCTTCATGGGGATGGGAAAATGTTCTGGCTGTGGAACTCTTCTCAAGCGAACTATGCATTCCTTTCCTCATTATCAATGTTTATGGTCCTGTTGTGGATCGGGAGAAATTTTGGAACCCCTTTTTTGCTAAGTCATTTATGACGCACCCTAACCTTGTAATCAGCGGAGACCTCAACTTTTCTCTGGGGACGACAGAGTCCTGGGGGGTCAGAGCCCGACCAGACCCTCTCACGGATTTCTTCATAACTAAGCTGGCCTCCTCTCCCTTGGTGGATGTCACTCCGCTTAAGATGCGTCCGTCATGGAGGAACCGAAGAATAGGCGACGACTGGGTCGGGAAGAAGATCGACAGATTCCTAATTTGTGATTCGTTGTCCGAAAATCTCCAGGATTTCAGACACTGGGTTGGAGAAGGAGGTCTCTCGGATCATTTTCCTGTTTTCCTCGAGGTGAAGGGTGCCTTCCCAAAACCGGGCACTCCGTTCAAATTCAATGCTTCCTGGCTTCTGGACGCATCCTATATCAACCTCTTCCACAACACCTGGATTAATGATAACCTCAACGAAGATGAAAGTCGTGGCAAGGCGTTCATGGAAAATCTCACAAGGATGAAGGCCGCCTCCAAGAATTGGGCTCACCAGAAGAAACTAAATGAAGAAAAATCTCTGGAAAATGTCAAGGCGGAAATAGCCCTTCTGGAAGATTCAGGAGGTATTGGCTACAGAACTGATGAGTCTCGGGCCAGACTCAAAAATCTGGAGTTGGAAAGGAAGCGAATTCTTCAGAACAGGGAAGAAAGCTGCCACTTAAAAAGTAGAGCGATCTGGTTGCAGGCGGGGGATGACAACACAAAGTTTTTCCAAAACTACGCTAAAGGAAGGAAAAATTCCAACACTATTTGGGAAATGGAAAAAGCCAATGGGGATAAGGCTCGCTATTTTGAAGAGCTAGCTTCTTTAGGGAACTCCTATTTTAAGAATCTCTTTAAACAACCAGAGGAAGCAACAATCGCTGAAGTCATTCGAGTTGCTCAGTTCTTCCCTAGGTTCATAGAGGAGGAAGGAAATGATTCCCTCATGGCCCCTGTTTCTAAGGAAGAGGTTGAGGACATTCCCAAATCCATGCAAAAGGACAAAAGCCCAGGCCCGAACGACTAGACTGTCGAATTATTCCATCACTTTTTTGAGTACATTGGTGATGAGCTTGTGGCAGTGGTAGAAGAGTCTAGGCGCAGGGGATCTATTTTCCAACCCTTCAACTCCACCTTTCTCGCTCTTATCCCTAAATCTGACCTCCCAGGCTCTTTTGGAGATTTCAGACCTATATCCTTGTGCACCTGTGTTTACAAAATCATAGCGAAGGTCATTGCTTCCAGATTAAAACCCTTCCTCTCTCGAAACATATCCCCTGAGCAATTTGGCTTCCTCGACGGCAGACAAATCCATGAAGCGGTTGGAGTTGCTCAAGAAACACTACATAGTCTCAAAATCAGGAAAAAGAAAGGAGTTGTTGTGAAAATTGATTTGTAAAAGCCTTTTGACAGAATCAGCTGACTATTCCTCAGGCTACTACTAACTCACCTGGGATTCAGGTATGACTTTGTGAAATGGATTATGAGTTGTGTTTCTTCCTCCTCCATAGCGGTCTTGATTAATGGAGCGGCTTCCAGCTTCTTCAACCCTGAACGCGGATTGCGTCAAGGCTGTCCGCTCTCTCCTCTTTTGTTTTTATTAGCTACAGAGGGCATCAACCTTATGATCCATGATGCTAAAAGACAAGGAACCCTCAAAGGCATTGAAGCAGCTGAAAATCTCTGGGTTACCCACCTTTTATTCGTGGACGACATAATTCTGTTTAGTAATGGCAGTCTGGAGGATTGCATTACGATCAAAAGGATCATGGACCTTTTCCTGAAGGCGACTGGACTCTGTATAAATGAGAGGAAATCCTCCCTAACGAGTTCAGGTTTGTCCGACGATATGGTGCACAGCGTGAAGATGGTATTAAATTTCGAGGTCAAAAAGCTGGAGGATACTTTTAAATACTTGGGTTTTCTCCTCAAACCGGACAACTACAGAATCAAAGATTGGACCTGGATTCTTGCCAAAATCGAATCCAAGCTGAAACACTGGAGTTTCAGATGGCTTTCCAGGGTGAGAAGGCTTGTGTTAATAAAATCTGTGCTTATGGTTGTGCCTGTCTTCTGGGCTAGCTTGACTTGGGTTCCTAAAGGAGTCCTTTCCCAAATCGATAAAGTTTGCAGCAGATTCCTGTGGGCAGGTTCCAAGTCAGAAAAGGTTACTCCCTGGATCGCCTGGGATAAAGTGGCACGCCCCAAAGAGTGGGGAGGCTGGGGGATCAAAAACCTTCAATGCTTCTCACAATCGCTAGCAGCGAAGCTTGCTTGGAGGTTAATCTTTTTTGACAATTTGTGGACTACTGTTACTAAGAGAAAATACATTGACCCTCTATCAACGACAGATTGGATCAGACTGCCATCAAAGGCCTGCAAACACTCATCGGTGGTCTAGAAAGCTGTGGCTTCCTCTGTCAACATCATTGAAAAGGGTTTGGCATGGAGCGTGGGAGATGGCACTCAAATAAGGCTGGGCAGAGATCCTTGGATCGGCTGTTCAGAGCGTTTCTCCCTTTCTCAGGGGTTGGCTGCGGTGTTAAAAGAGAAAGGTCTCCTCACATTAAACCAGGTGGCTGACCCCCGGACTACTTCCATATGGAACCAAGGGTGGATGCAAGGAATTGATCTTCAACTGGATGAAGAATGGCTGGAGGAATGGGATTCGTACAGGAATGACCTCCTTAATTCTTCTGTCAGACTCTCCGACGCCCCAGATGACCTTCGATGGATTTTTGCTCAGAATGGAATCTACTCTCCAAAGATGGGGTACAAATGGATGATGTCCCAGAAAGGGTGGGAAAATCCGTCTTGGTGGGCCAAACCTCTATGGAAGTTAAAAGGTCCAGCGAAAACCAGACTTTTTTTCTGGTGTGCTCTCCTCCAAAAAGTCCCTACTTGGGAGTTTCTTCAAAGACGGGGTAGGATAGGCCCGGGCTGGTGTCCTCTATGAAAGAACAGCGCCGAATCAGTTCAACACCTGTTCCTCTTCTGCCCCTTCAACACTAGTCTTTGGGCTGAAACGTTAAGGTTAATCAAAATCCCTTATAGGTGGGAAGGGCAAGGGATTTCGGAAGCCTGGCAAAAGTGGTGGAATGAAGCTGCAAATGACAGAGAGAGATCCATCCCGCTCCTCATCACCTGGGGGACGTGGCTGGCTAGGAATCAAGTCATCTTCAAGGACTCTGTCTTCCCGATCGCAAGATTGGCAGCCGAAGGTGCTGCAATTTTCGATAGTATCCCCGCTCCGCCTACTTCTCCTTCTCCCAGACTGGTTCGACAAGAAATAATAAGACCTTCCATCCCGTGGGCTTACTTTGATGGAGCCTCAGATATAAACGGCCGCTGTGGGGCTGGTTTCATAATTCATTTTTCAAAGGATAAGTCTGTCAAGGCTTCAGTTGGCCTAGGACAAGGCTCCAATAATTTTGCTGAATTGAAAGCCCTCCACCTTCTCCTCGTTGGCTTGTCCTGCGGAAGGTTCATGAGGTTCAGATCTTCGGAGACTCTATGAACACTGTGCGTTGGTTCAATGGGACGCAGCGTTGCAACAATTTCACCCTGCTTCCCTTGCTCAGAGAAGTTTCTCGCCTAAAAAATCACTTCACGGAGGTCTCTCTCAGTCACATTTACAGGGAAAGAAATTCTGATGCTGACCGTCTCTCCAAAGGAGGTGTTAATCAAGTGATGGGGTCGTGGATTGTTCTGGAAGTTGAAAATGGGGTTGCTCGTCCTCTTGAGCAGCCCATTTTCGCTTAGTTCTCTTTCTCTGTTTTTCTCCTTCCTGTGTTCTGTACATTCATGTCTTGTTTCTCTAGTTTTTTCTTTGCTGCTTTTTTGCTCTTTAACAGGTCTCGCGGGCTACTTTCCTTGTAAAAGGATGCTTGCTTCGACCTGGTATTTTTCTCTATCCCCTATTCTCCAGAATCCTGGTCGTGTTTACGCAGGAATTCTGCCTGGACGATGGGTGCTCCTTCCCTGTGCGAAATCAGTGCTTTGTTTCTGCATGGGAATTACTCTTCATCGGTCTGCTTTCCTCGGGCCTCAGCGAGGCGTGTTATTTGTCAGAATTTACGCCTCTTTCCTTTTGGCTCTTTCGGCGCATGACTTCTCTTTTCTAAATGTATTCTCTTGGGATCTCTGCGCTGGTTCATCGCCTCCCGGGTGCGCTTGACGGTGTTGATCACATTTTTTTTTCAGCAGTGACTCTGTTCTTTCCCCTGCCTCATGGCAAAGAACGAGTCCTCTAGCAATGCAATGCATTTGCTGTGTAACTACCTATTATTCCTCAAATTAATAGATGGTTCGCTTTTTTCGGTGGAAAATAATATATATATATATATATAATATATATATATATATATAATATATATATATAATATAATATATATATATATATATAAGGTGCTAGAAGAAGGAACGCTCCAAATCCCTAGCGTTGTTATGCTTGATGGAGATAGTGTGTCCCATTACCTAATGGGATGGTCCTTGTTATTTCCTCATATAGGGTCATGAAATAGTAACATGGGAATGAGATATGAGCGTAGGATGGGGTGAGAGAGACGAAAAATTTCCCATAACAATGTGGATGAGTCTTTGCCTTGGTCACGACCTTGAAGAGGTTGTTCCATAAGCATGAATGTGAGGAAAAATTGGTTGAGGTGAGATACGTGGATGTGAAACGTTGGCTCCACAATTTTTTTTTAAGTGATTATAAATGGAACCTAGTGATGTAGGGATAGCAAGTTTTGACCAACATCCCCATAATTCCAAAATTGGGTAGGTTCTTTCCTTAACTTAGCTATGGAAGAATAATTCCCTTTAATAAAATTTCAATCATGACTATGGAATGGGAATAGGTAATAGAAAAACCATGAGGAATAATGTTAAAATGAAGTGGGAGGAGATACAAGGATATGATACAAAACCCTTTATAAAACCACTAGATTGAAGTATGATATATATAATATGCATGCATGGGCCATCCATATGTCATATACCTTGAATCATGACTGAGGAATAGTGATATCATATAGAAGCATGGGGAGAAAATAATTACCCTTTTCTTTATTATGGCCCAGTATTTTAACAAGCCTCTTATTGAATCTTCGTTTTTAAATTCCTTTCAACCACAACATATAACCAATACACTTAAACCCTAAACTCTAACACTTAATACAAGTGCAAACAAAAACACATAGGTAAAAATCTCCAGGGAGACTCAACACCAGAATGGAGATTCTTTAAGCAATCACTAGGCTTAATATTTTCTTTCTTAATTAACGTTGGTTAAATCTTGCCTTTCGTAAGTATTAGGCACTTGAGACTTAGTAAAAAAATTCTCATAAACCTCATTTACGACCTTCACACTAAATCTCGATACCTTGACAGTTTACTTTGGTGTTGCTTATCCCTGGGATATAAAAACCAGAATGAGAAATTCTCCTGTTTTTAACATAAAACTCTCTATCACTAGTTGTCCCTAGACCTTAGCCCTTTGGAAAGTACTTCTTTAATCCTTTATTTAAAACTTTTGGTGAAGCTGAATCTAGGATGGGGATATTTCCTATAAACTGATGACCCTAATATCTGTTAAAGGATGACCATGCCACTTTAGAAATGAGTCATACTTAGAAACTTATGGGATTTACATTTTGAGATAGGATTATTCCCATAACTCAACAACTTCATCACCCTATCCCTTAGAAAGTATGCTTATACTTGACACATCACCCCAACTCTTTCCATGTCATCCCAACACCTTCCATGTCATGCTCACAACATGAAATTCTCTTCTACATTGAATTTTGCGACATGAATTTATCTGTTAATTGTTGCATGCAAACTTCCTTAAATTGTTGTCCCTGGGCTCTGGGCCCTAATATTCTGGAACACAAACTCATTTATAAATGTTTGGGATAGATTCTTTCAAGGAATTTGTTCTTTGACAAGAATTCTTGTGATGGAATTCACTTTCTATATTCTCACTCTTTTTTATGTGACATACTCCTGTAGGTTTTAAAACTAAATCTTAGCCTTTTCCTTCTATTTTCGTGTTTTTAACACAAAAATCCAACTCCAAATCTTCCTTTATCCTTCAAAATCCCTATTGAACCATCATGCTTCCACTGCACTCATTATCTAACTAAGTTGGATTGCTGATCTGACTCATTGATCAATAATCAACATTTACTCTTCATTTGTTGTGAATGGAAGGGTTTTGAGCTCCTTTGTGTATTATGTTTCCTACGTTGCTCCTCTAAAGTTTTCTTCCTCCTGAGATTCATTTTGACTTGGAAATCTCTTAATCCCTCCTAAGCTTAATGTTGCCCAACCTACATCAACATTGATTAAAATTAATTAGAGATAGCTCATAAATAGATCGTTGTTGCAAAAATGAACAAGGACACTAAAACTACTAAATCATGTGAAAGAGAGTGCTCTCCTATTAACAAATAATTTACATAAAACATATTGGCCTGATTTATAATGAATTGGCCCTTCTTGGTCTCATGGCCACAATTGGAATCACTCTACCAATCCCCTCAATGCACTCTCAATTCCTTGTCATTCACACTTACTATAAAATTCCCACTAGGAAATACTTCATAATGACCAATAATTTTTTTGAGTTTTAATGCCATGTTTTAGTGAGAAAATTTATCAAGCACATCATGAGCATACTACTGTAAGTATAATATATTTTTGGGTATTTAGTATAAACATATGGTGGCATAAATACAGAGAAACCTACTTTAGAGCAATAATTTATATTCCATGCAATACTAAAAAATGATAAGGTTTACTAATAAATATTATAACTTTGACAAAATGGAGGTGGTATAATAATCATATTGAACTCAATAAAATAAATTCATGACAATGGAATTAATATAGGAACCTGGTGCCAAGTATTGCAATGAATATTTAGTTGAGGAGTCAATCTTGAAATATATATCATAAATATGATTGGCTAAATTTGACCTCTCCATTTATTATACTTAACCCTCTGCTATAGTCAAAATACATTACAATACTTCCTTTAGAGACTGATATGTATGCACAACAACCTAATATGTCTCTTTTTTCATTGGAATATTTATATTCAGCTTATGGAATTGATTGATATGACCAAAAACCAAGAATATCGCTCAGTCTTCAGTTTTGTGGGTAACACATCTAGCAAAGGGACCCCAACTTGGCCTCAAATAATGATACTAATATGGTACAGTGCATACAATAGACAAGGGAAAGAAACAACCTCTATTATGCTAAGGAAAATGGCCCTTAAACACCCTAAACTCGACCACCACAAGTCAACAAAGCCAATAATAAATATATGGATGATTTTGAGCTCCATAACGAAGGCAACCCATCTCTTCAGCAAGAAAAATTTGATCCAGTTAGCAAGGAAGGAGCTTGATCCTCTTTTTATTAGAAAAAATCAATCATGGTGACTCCATATATGACCATTTTGACCTAGTAAAATTTTGACATAGCGCAAACCCTCTTCAAGGGCCAAATTGTTCTCAAGTACTTGTTGTAGTAGCTGCAACACCCTCAGAAACTTGGGCCTGCATTCAATTTCAGAACCTCCTTTGAGAATCTTACTTGATGTTTGCATGTAGTCAGGTTCACCCCGTGTGCTCGTATGAGTCTGCACACCTACCTTGCTTGACTGTTCAATAGACCAATGTTGCATGTTGATAATGATGTCTCACTTGTGACCATGTTCTGGTCGTACATAAGGCCTTCGCTTTGTGTGTACGTCTTGTATTCACTATGTAAACACCCATCACATTCACACACAAAGTCGTATGCACTGTCACACAAGTGTCATCATGGTCATCCAACGATCAATCATAGACATTGTGCTTGTCACTCGCACTGTCAGTTAATCATGTTGAGCATGTGTGTTTTGATTTTTTGGGACATCCTATTGTCAATTCATGAGAGTGTGTGTTTGCAAGATCATGTATGCATCATTTCACTCACTCACACGCTTAGTCATTTTGCTGAAGTTGTAATGACTAGACTACCCTCTCACAGCGAGACCTTCATCCATCATCGACTCAACCGGATCCCACCAAAAATTGTGCAGAGGATATTGACCATGCCTTCTCTACTGACTAATGAAATTGCACAGGCAGGAGAGACAAACACTAAGTGTCCATTCCTGACTCCCCATGAAAATTGTGCAGTTTTCCCAGTCATTCACCTACTAGCTGGCTGACTATTCCCTCAGAAAACCGTGCAGTTTTCGAGAGCAAGGCCTCTACTACCCAGTAGTCTGCTCAACTCAGAAATTTCACAGAGGTGGTCAGTCGGCCAACCTCCCAGCATTTGCGCAATCTTTCCCACTAGTGCCCCACTACCCATTACCGGTCCCTTCCAAGAATTGCGTAGTTTCTCTAACCAGTGTCCCACTTCCTACTCCCATAAAAAATTGCGAAGAGCCTTCCTGTTAATTACCTTGTTGCTCGACACTACTCCTCTCAATAACTGCACAGTCCTTATCAGCCCAGCCTCCTAGCAAACCGGATTGCTCGTCCTGAAATTTGTGAAGATTTGTCCGCCAGCCGAGCCAAAACCCACAGAAAACCCTTGGTAGACCAACATGCCTAACTCCATCTCCCAGTGCTTCCTACATAATTTTCACCAACAATACCCGGAACCCACATCCCAGCAAACATTGTTCGCTCTCCTAGTCACCTGCATCTGAAGTGACTATGCATCATGTTAGACTAGGGAATTTATGAATTTGATGTCGTCTCATCATGAGTGACTGCAGATATAGATACATGCACAAAGTGTGATGCGATGATAGATGGGATGACAAAGGAGAGAACATGCAAGAGAACTTAGTCTCAAATGAACAAATAAATGACCCATTCAAGATGTGTGCAAGGATAGACGACCGTGCAAGGATTTGTTCACGGATGGACGGATGGTCAGACGAACATGCGAATATGTGTTCATGGATGAATGACCATGATTTCGCAAACAAAAGAACAAATGGATGCACATTTTCGTAAATTAACAAACATGTATGACATGACCAAGTACGAGCAAGGAAGCAACGTTCGAACCTGACATCAAGGGAACCAACGACCATCGAAGCCTCCGTGCACCTTGCCATGCGGAGGTGATGTTGTGACACACCATGAGGACATCTATCACTCAGGAGCACTGCAGCTGGACATGCACCAACAGTAGCACGAACGTCCTAGCATTGTCATGTCAAGTCTTTTCATGAGTTATGTCATCCACATCTCTACTAAGGGAAATACTGTCAATCAATGTAATGTAACTTGGAATTACAAGAGACCCACTTGTCATATCAAGAGTCATGTAAAGTTGAAAGGTCATAGAAGTCAAACATTCATTAGGGAAGTTGAATAGCCACAAGGGTCAGTGTCAGCCTTGGCTATAAATACTTCATCATTTGTACATGAAAAGGACTTTTCACCTCTGCTCCTCCCACATAACCTTGAGAGTCTGTAATATTTTCTTTGAGGAGTAAGTAGTGGCTCCATCACCCCACCCAAAAGGTTAGTGATGTATGGTGTAATGATGTGTCTTGGAACTTTCTCTTAATTCAAAAGCCTGCTAACAGGCAAACACATTTTCACACATATATTGTAACTATTATAAGACTGATCTTGAACACTTGTAATGCATGTTGCTTTAACATTTTTTTAACACTTGAACTCATTTAATTGTTGTAATACATATATAATAATGAAAATGTGTTGTATGAGCTATTAACAATGTCTTTCCCATGTTGATTACCTCCTTGGACATCAAACAGATCTTTCATGTAAACTTTTTATAACAACCGTTGCACTCATGTGGACTCCTCCCTTATGTGTTGTACGTGTTATTTTCCTTGTGTCTTGTGACTATCACAGCCATGTGGATTGCTCTTCTAGAAGTTACGCATGTTCTGTTGTGTTGTGTGTTCTAAACAGAGTTAGGGATTCCTCCCATTTGACTTGGGACTCACTCCCACCCTCTCCCTCTACATTGAAATAACCATTGACACAAGTAACAATAGCAATCACAAGG
>APFE030417474.1:0-10087 GCA_000404065.3 Pinus taeda
ATAGACCTGGTGTCTTAATAGTTTCAACTTTATTTTGTTGGAAAACTAAACATTCTGTCACAAACTTTTGAATATCTGATTTAAGGCCATCCCAAAAAAATCCTTTCTTAACCCTGTGGTAAGTTTTTAAAAATCCTGACCTCCTAAGGGAGAAGTGTGCAATTCCATAAGAATCTTTTGTTTTAGCTGGGAATTCTTACACAGGTATAAGCAATCTTTGTACCATAACAAATCATTTTTCCAGCTAAATGTATCAGACATACTAGAATCTTGTTGTAGCTTTCGAATAAGTGCCCACAGTTCTTCGTCATTCTTCCATTCCTCCCTTGCTTCATTTATCCAATCTGGTTGGATATAGAAATGGCACACAACAATGCTTCCACATCCTCATCCTTTCTTGAGAGTGCATCTGCCACCACATTTTGCTTCCCTTTTTTGTAGATGATTTCAAAGTCATAACCCAACATCTTTGTGACCCACTTTTGTTGCTCTTCAGAGGATAATCTTTGTTCTAAAAAGTATTTAAGGCTATCATAATCCGTTTTTACCTTGAAGTGTCTTCCCATTAGGTAGGGTCGCCATTTCTTAAGTGCATGGAGTATTGCCAACATTTCCTTCTCATAAATAGCTTTGTGAAAAAACTTTCCCTTGATTGGATGACTTTCAAAAGCAATGGGTCTTTCATCTTGCATTAAAACAACACCAATTCCATTTCCTGAAGCATCACATTCCATAATAAAGGTTTTGTGAAGTCCGGTGTAGCTCAGACCGATGCTTGGCACATTGCCTCTTTAAGATGTTCGAAGGCCTTTGTTTCTTTTAGAGTCCATGAAAATGCATCTTTCTTCAATAATGTTGTTAGAGGTGCTGCTATTCTCCCATAATTCTTAACAAACTTGTGATAGTACCCTGTCAACCCGAGAAATCCTCGCATATGTTTTACATATGTGGGGATTTTCCATTCCTTAATGGCTTCAATTTTTCTAAGGTCTACCTTAACTCCTTCATGAGATACAATATGACCCAAATATTCCACCTCTTGTACTCCAAAGAAACATTTGGATCTTTTTTCATATAATTGTTTCTCCTTCCAATAGTTTGAGCACCCTGTCAACATGTTCAACATGATCCTTCCAAGACTTGCTATAGATTAGTATATCATCAAAAAATACTAACACAAACTTTCTAAAGAAGGGTTTGAAAATGGAATTCATCAAACCTTGAAACGTAAAAGGTGCATTGGTAAGGCCAAAAGGCATGACCAAAAATTCATAATGACCCTCGTGAGTCCTAGATGTTGTTTTCAGAATGTCTTCAGTGTTCATTCTGATTTGATGATATCTTGAAAGAAGGTCCAACTTGGTGAAGTAAATTGATCCATGCAATTTATCCAGTAATTCATCAATGACAGGAATGGGAAACTTATCTTTAATAGTGAGCTTGTTGAGATCCCTATAATCCAAACACATGCACCATGATGCATCCTTGTTGTGCACCAATACTACTGGAGCAAAGAAAGAACTTTGATTAGGTTGAATTATACCAGCCTCTAGCATTTCTGCAACCATACGTTCAATTTCACTCTTTTGGGCATAGGGATATCTGTACAACCTGATGTATGGAGGAACACTTCATGGACTCAGATGAATAGCATGCTCATGATCACGAATAGGTGGGAGACCTTCGGGAGTCTCAAATACCTTGGAATGATTGTCCAAGGCTTTATGGAGGTCTAGAGAAATAGATGATTTCGATGTGGAAACATCTAGCGAACATAATTGTGTAACTACACCTCTTTGTTCCTTTTTTAAGAGCTTTGCCATACCGTTAGAGCTGATTATCTTTCCCGATTTCCTTGTAATACCCCTTAAATCAACTTCCTTTCCTTCCGCAGAAAATTTCATGAAAAGTTCTTGAAAAGTAAAAACTATTGTACCCAAGGACTGTGGCCATTGGAGTCCTAGTACAACATCAACACCTCCCATTGGAATGGAAAGCATTAGGCTAGTAAATACATATTCTCCCATGGAAGCTTGATATTATGGCACTTTCCAGAGCAATTTATTGGTCCTCCATTTGCAACCATCACTTGACACTCTGGTGTTGGATATAGGAAGAAATTCAATTCTTTTGCTACCTTACAATGAATAAAATTGTGGGTACTTCCTGAATCAATCAACACTATTACCTTTTTCTTCTTGATTTGTCCTTTTATCTTGATGGTTTGAGGAGTGGTAATTCGCGCCAATGCATTACAAGATATGGTCAGATTGATTTCTTCTTTATCTAGCCTTTGTTACTGGAGTATATCCTCTTATTTTGAAATTTCTTGCTCCTTTTCTTCTTCCTCTTCACAATCTAAGTAGAATAATTTATTCTCAGCACACTTATGACCTTTAGTGTATTTGCTATCGCAACTGTAACAAATCCCTTTTGTTATTTTTTCTTCCAAATGTTGTGGTGTCAATCCTATGCTCCTTTGGAATATTTTTTACCCTTATGTTCAATTTTTGGAACTCCTCAATGTGTTCCATTATTGAACCCTTTTGTTTGAGACTTATCAATTGGCTAAAAAGAGTGTTTCTTTTTGTATCCTCATCATGTGCTATCAATTCTTCTGTAAAAATTTCCCAAGTGATAATTTGTTTATGAAAGCAAAGCAATTGATACCATAAAAACTTATTTGGCTCCAAATATAAAGTTGCAATACATACCTTTTGTGCGTTTTGCACATTATTGAGTTCGAAAAATTGCTCCATTTGTAATATCCATGTTGCGGGATCTTGCCATCAAACTTCCTGATATCGATTTTTGGAATATGGTGGGTTTTCTATCCAACATTAGAGTCTATGAAATCATGATTAACATTTCTTTTGTTCGCATCATGTGTTCCCTTTACTACCCTTTCACCATTAGTAAGTATTTCTTGTAGAAAATTTGTCAAATCTGTCTTCAAATCTGGCATGTCTATCTGCAAATCTGTCTTCAAATCTGTCATGTCTGTCTTCAAATATGTCTTCAAATTGATGTTCAAATCGTCTATCTTAGCTTCAACGCCATTCATATTAGATTCCACGCCCTTTATCTTAGATTCCACGCCATTTATCTTAGCTTTCGTTAGCTTTTGTGAGAGTGACGTTTGTTGCACTTGGTCTTGTAATTTTGATATATCATGTAGCATTTCTTCCTCTTCTTCATGAGTCATGCTAGAGATTTCAGGTTGCTTACTAGGTGTTTTCATTTCCTTTCCTTGGGGCATCAGTTACCGATAATAATGCTCTACTATTCCCTTTGAATTCCTTCAAAATAATTTTTCAAACCAAGCTTAAGCAGAAATTTAAAAGAATGTACAAACCTTTTTTCACTTTGTAGGAGCTTGATATTGCCACTGATGTATCTTTGTAATTTCGAATCATAAAGTTGTGAAATTATGACCTATAGTAGCCCTTTGTGTCCTCTTTCCAAAGCCACTAGTCATATCCAAATTGGATTCTCCAAGGAAGAGTTATGCCAACTCTCCCACAGTGACCTGATTATAGACTAGTTTAGTATAGCGAACTTGTATGACATGCCACGTGTCCCTGTTTTGACCTTTGGCTCTAAAAAATATATACAAGAAACTACAGTCCATCCTCTCTATACCTTCTTACGAAATTTCAATCCGATGCTCAGAGAGAAATTTATGACGATTTTCCCCAGGTCACTTGTTTGGAATGTAATTCAAGAGTCTGCAAAAAGACCAACTTCCTCAGATCATATCTCCGCAAATATATCGTGAAAAGCTCTGAAATTCAGATTTGAGGTTTAGTACAATTTAGTCTTAAATGGGTTTTCTTTCGCTTCTGAAATGTCACAGAAAAATGCTATAGCGAAAATGCCACAATGACCTATTTGGAGTAGCGAAACCCTAGAATCGAAAGCTTTGATAGCAAATGTTATGAAACGAGCTCACAAAAAGATAGAAAAGATAGATCAACGCCTTAGAATTCAACCTCCTCGAGAGGTCAACCTCCTTTACATTACACAAATGAATGATTCTTTTATGATTCAAATGAAGAAACCTCCTTTCAATATATAAGAGTTTAAGGAGTCACAATATAACCCAACCGACCTATCCATAATAATATAAAGGCACAAAAATAATAATAGAGGGATTCTTTGGGGCACAGTAATAACAATGTGGGGAAAATAGGGGCACAACAATATTAATAAGGGTTAAAACTACAATAGTAATGGGGTAATTAGTAGTATTGTAGGGACCTAACAGAGAGATAAGAATGTGTTATGCCCATTTGGTTGATTTTTTCCTAAAAAGAAGCGTGGAGTTCATAACATCTATGCTCCCATGGGAAATAGGGTTAAACACATCGTAATCCAATTAACTAGATTAAATGTGGAGTTCATAACGTCTATGCTCCCATGGGAAATATGGGTTAAACACACATTGTAAGCCAATTAACTAGATTAAATGTAGAGTTCATAACGTGCTCCCATGGGAAATATTGCAAACACATTGTAATCCTCTAGTTAAATGTATGAGTTTGTTAGATGGCATATTTCTTAGAGATGGTTTTAGAAAAACTTTATTAATTTTATCATCATTTTTATGGGAGAAAACAAGATGGTGTTGGAATATTTTATTATCTTATTAAATGTGGATTTGGTTGATGCTATGTAACATTCTAGGTTAAGGTGTTTGGATAATTTCCATACTTGATGACTCCTATAGCCTATAAACCAAACTAAGTATATGAGGATCCTCATCATTACTAAGTGAGACTCTTAAGAACTCTCATACCTCTTGAGTTAAGGAAGAAACTCAAGAAGTGAGGAATTTTATGTTCACTCCACAAGGTTGATAGAAGACATATAGAATAATCTTTTAACAATTTGCTTTTGTATTTATATCAAATTATGACTATAATAATGATATCAATATCAAATAATTATTTAATTGATTAATTTTAAAACTTTTTAGAAATGAATTAAAAATTGAATAAAAATGAAAATATATCTATTTTACTAACTTGTCCTTAAATTGCACCTTGTTGGGGATGGAAGAACTTGTTAGCATTGAGTAGTGGTTCTATAACACACCAAGTCGAGTACCTCTAGCGACTGTATCAATTCCATACACTATTGCCGAATTCAATTAACTTATGGTTTTTCTATTTCACTTAAAATTTTATTTGATAGCTTACAATCTAGCCAACGATAGAAACTTTTTTTTATTGTTACAATAGAAAAAAGATTTTAATATTGTGTAATTTGATATAAATTTAATTTTAAAAAATTATACCCCTAAAAGATATTTCACTTTTAAATTATTTAGAACTTATAGAAAGTTATAGTAAAAAATTGTTAAAATTTAAAAGTGAAATAAAATAGATTATACCAATAAGTTTTAGTTTTAAATTTAAAATTTGAATATCTTATAAATACAAAGAGTGAGATTCATAAATAATTTTATGTTATTTTTTTTAATATTTTAAATAATTATAACTAAATTATAAAAAAATGATACAATACGTTGATTAATTACATTAAAATTATAAAAAAATATTAATTTTTTTATAAATGCAAATCTTATTAATCACTTCCCATTTTAGATATTTTATTTACAATAATTTTTTTAATCATAAATAACTTTTTTTAAATGTTATGAGTGTTATGATTAAAATATAATAACCTCTTTTTAATTTTTTCTTAATATTGTGCATAATCTTAATTAAAATATAAAATATATCATATGCTGGAAATTCCATAAATACAAAAACAAAAGCTTTCAATAAGCACTTCACCCATATTCCTAACAACAACAAAAACATAGGAAGAAAATCAAACTAAGAGTAACAACAAAAACGTATGCTTTTTTTAAGAACAGTAAAAAAATATACAAAATGAATATATAAAAAATACCCTAAATGCAAAAAGTCTTGGTAATCATTTCACCCTTATTCCAAATTTTATTAATAGCAAGAAAATCAAACGGTTG
Organism: Pinus taeda; assembly: GCA_000404065.3. Lineage (NCBI taxonomy): Eukaryota > Viridiplantae > Streptophyta > Pinopsida > Pinales > Pinaceae > Pinus > Pinus taeda. The sequence continues at coordinate 5,996 of APFE030417474.1, forward strand.
GAAATGTCAAAACATCAAAAGCATGCTTTTCAACAACAACAAAAGCATATACAAAGTGAGCAGTATGAAAATTATATAAATAAAATGGATGCGACGCAACGGTAACCATTCTTAATCATCATCTCCGTGACCGTTGAGTTAATTTCAAGGCAAACTAAGAAATTTCGTTGATTTGTCTTCCACAGCTGGCATTTAAAACCTAACTGTCATCCAATCTGACAGTTGTATAAAGTTTAAGAGGCAAAGAAACAACAACATGTACACTTGATATAAATTGTTCAATTTTATTTACATTTTTTCTTCATAGAATGTCCTCTTTTCTCCAGATGCATTCGATCATTGTTTTATGAAGATGCGGAATGGTTGTGCTTTCAATTAATATCTCTGCACACTACAAAATTGTTTCATTGAAAGAGGAGTTCCCAGAGTCTGGAAGATCATGAAACTTTCGGTTGTCGATGTGATACTATGCATTGGATGCACTCTTCCATCATCGAGAAAGATAGCCATTAAGTTGAAGAAGAATCCAAGAGAGAATCAATTAATTATCACCGAAGAAAATCATTCTCCATTTTATTTAAAATGCCCTCGCACATATGTAGGATTTCAGAAAACCTATCTGTTATGTGTATTTATCGTAAAACTTGATCATTAACAAAAGTGGAAAAGCTAGAAAAGTTGAGCACACAGAGAAAAACCCGCAAAAGCAGGCCACACAAATAGAAATGTACGGAAAAGTCGGGTATACGTTCTATTCGAATTCTCTTTCACTCTAAGGCGGTGGTGGTCTGATGTGCCCACTATGAGAGAGCGCTCCCATTTTTCCTGTTTCTGTGTTTGTTTATTCTTATGTTTTTGTGTTGGTATATTCTTATGTTTCCATGTCTCTGTGTGGTTTTGCATGTATATATGTCATTATTATTTTTGTTTCTATGTGTTCTTTTTGTGTCAAAATTATGTCTGTCAGCCACAAAGCATGAAACAGAGAAGGAAAAATTCCTGAAGCAAAAGTACTTTTGTACTATTCTATAGCTGAACCAAACTGGCCAATGTAATCTCCATACTACTTCTCGATGTGTGAGGTCATCCATAGCTTGTTTTCATTTGATTTATTAAATCTCTAATCTCTTTAGTTTTAGTTACATAGCAATTTATTGACTGTTGGATTTTAAGCCTCTGTGGAAGTTTTTTGTAGCTTCATGATCCGGATTATCCACAGTTTTTAGTTCATTCTACCGACGTTTCAAACCCCAAAGGGGGTCCATCATCAGGACAATTCAGAAATATAGAAATGAATGTAAGATTATTGAGAGAAAGAGCTGAGCGCCTGGGTATAAATAAACTAAAGAACCCTAATATAAGGGCCGACACATGATTTTTAATTTTTTAAATTTTTGTTATTATCATTATTATTTTTAATTAATTACTTAATGTTAATTATTAGGCTAGGTTTATTTAATTGATAATTTTTTAATAAATCAACCATTAACATTAGAATAATTAATTAATTAATTAATTAATTTCTAGTCTTTATTTATGGATTGTTACACAGTAATTTGTCACCGTTGGTCACCGTCCCTATTTCCCTTGCTTTCGGACAATGGAGGATGCATTTATGGACCTGTGACGAGTGAAACAACTTAAAAACACTTGCATTGGATTCTCCTGAGTATGAACTTCAAACTCCCTGAAGACACCTTTTGCAGATTAGCCCTAAAAAGTGCAAGTTTTCCATTAGCGCGGGTCCACAGTGTCTTACCCGCGCCAATGACTCAATTCCTCAAAAGAGGGCGCGTCCATGGACGCTCTGTCATAGAGCAAAGCCCGCACCACCTAAGTTTGGTTATGATTTTTAGCCAGCACGCACTGAAGTGTTTTTTCCTCTTTGTTCATGCAGTTCTCTGGGGGAAAAATCTCATGGAAGTGGTCGAGTGTCATATTTTTATCCATGACAACCAAGTTCATTGGCTATTCTGGGATAATGCTAAATCTTCAATAGGTGTCCTGATACAATGCATACTCCCTCCTCCTCCATCTATAAATGACCGTCACCCTGCATTAGACCAACTAGTTTTGCTAGAGCTATTGTGAGTGCTGAGATTATGTTGGAGTGATAGTGAGAATTGAGAAATATAGAGGGGTTATGCTGCCAAAATATTGAGAGAGAAGAGGTCACTTTGCAAGGCGTATTTAGTTGCTTGCCCAGTCAGAGGAGGTTCAACGTCAGAACCCTTTGGTTGTAATCTTTCTCTGTTTTTACTGTTTAATGAACGACTATCATTATGGTTCCACTCATGTGTCTTTCAATGGTATTTGAGTTGTATCTTTTCTGACCGATATATAATTGCATATACTGGATTTTACGCTTGTGTTTGTATCGTTCTCGCGTGTGCAGGTGTCCGTTTACGTGGAGCGTGAGGATTGTGACCAGCCAAAGCAAAGGGACGGGAGCGACATTTCTTCTTCAACTACTAGCGTTGGATTCCAGGTAGATCATCATGATCGATCTCTGATTTATGCAATTAGGAACCTGCGTGTAGCGTGGTGTGATTGTTGCTAGACCCGTGTTGGGCTAGTGGGATCGCCTCTGTCCGCAGAGGGGATTTACCAGTTCAACAATTAAACGACTCAAATAGGAAACCGCTTGTTGTTTATTTTTGTATTATTTGATTTGAAAATTTAATTTATAAATATTTATTTATATTATTATTTTTATATTTAATTAAATCATACATATTTTTTTTTATTATCTTATATTCATATAAATTATTATTTTTAATTATCATTAGATTAATTAATAAATCAATTAATTAATTCGCCAATTAATTAATTAATTAATTAATTAGTTTGTAATTATTATATTTATAGATTAAAACAACTTCATTTTAATATTTATTATAAAATAATATAATTAAATTAAATTAAATGAAATGAAATAAAATAACTAACAATAGATTAATTAATTACTTAATCAATTACTTAATTAGTGTTTAGAGAATTTTCGGAAAAATCACATAATTACTCATTTGTCGACGCGTTTCGAACCAACTAGTGTGGTTCATCGTCAGGACAAGTTGAAGATACAGATCCAGTTCAGCGTGTTAAATAGTCTAAGGAGAGACTCAAACGGCTAAAAAATCTAACGGCTACTTTTCCACTTAGGACCCCAGTCAAACTTCCTTTAACTGATTAATATTAAATTACTATTATAATAATGGAGCTAGGTTAACCAGGTAAAAAATAAAACAGATCCAAGGTTAATTTATTAAAATTAATTCATTTATTTACTTATATTATTAATCCATTATATATATATATATATTATTATATATATATATATATTATTTAAATAAATAATTCATGTATTATTATATAAATATATAAATATATATATAAATTCTAATATATTTTTTATATATATATAAATATATTAAATCTAATTATATATATTCCAATATTTAATACTTAATACCCTATTTGATGCTAAGTTATTAAATTATTATATATTTATTAGAAAAAATATTTATTCTTTAAACTCGGTAAAAATAAATAAATAGACCAATGGTTAGTTAACAAAACTAAACCATTTATTTATTTAAATTTAAATCTAAAATATGAATATACATCTATATATATAAACAAATATATAAAACTATATATATTAATCTTTTCAATACGTAGTAGTATTTCATCTAATATTATATAAATTCCTATAAAATACTAGATAAATATATCAAAAAAAAATTGTTTCTTTTTAATAGGGTTAGCTTAAATTTATTAAATTTTTTATGTTTGTATGAAAATCTCAACTTTTCTGTAGATAGAATTCATTCAATGAAACGATACAATTTTCGCATATAGTTTCATTTAGGAAATTTCAAGAGACCACATACGGTAAGACCGGAAACTAAGACTTAATCAAAGATAAACCATAAAATGAATTCAATGAACCTAACAATGCATTGAAACTTAATGCTCACATTCTAGAGGTCTAGGTTAGAGACGTGTTCCAGTGTCTTTAAACCTGGTAGTTTATCGTTGAGTGGTTGGGTGATTCCTCCACGGTGAAATGGTAGGTGCCAGTACGGATTG
>APFE030417474.1:10107-52967 GCA_000404065.3 Pinus taeda
CTGTCCGCAGAGGGGATTTACCAGTTCAACAATTTGGCGACTCCGCTGGGGAGAAGCTTGTTGTTTGTTTTTGTGTTGTTTGATTTGTAAACTGTAGACGGAGCCTGAAGTACGGCCAGATAGCCTTCGAAACACTATTGCTATGCAGTAGTGAAGTAGATCAATGCCACTTCAGTCAATCTCCGGTTTAGTTTACAAACTGAACAATTTTCAAACTTGCCTTGCATGTCAATTTTTCTCTTGTTTATTGGTTTGAATAGCTTTCTGGGTTGAAGTTCTCGCTGTTTCTTGCTTGCTGGCCTTTTTAGATACTGGAAACCAAGTCTGGGACTACCTGTTTTGTTTTTTTTGCCTGGTAAACTTGATTAGCGCGGTTTTTCTCCTGACAGTCGCGCTGGTTGGCGCCCGTTGCTCTCAGATAACTCGCGCCAATCTCTGTATAGCGTGAGTTGCAGTCTCACAGTCGTGCCAGACTAGTTAATTTTCTCAATTAGTTTGTTTGTCAGCCTTCTGAGCTTGGATCTGTGTCTTTTTGCATCTTTTACACCTTCTGGAAGTTTGTTGGACCCTTATTTGACTGGTTTTGAGTCTCTCTTTTAAGAAATTCTTAGTTTGATTTCCTTTGATCATTACTTGAAGGTTTGCCTCAGTCTCTTCACCATTTTGCGTCTTTTTGCTTTTGTTTTTGCAAAAAAATTTCCCCCTATTTGACTGGTTTTGAGTCTCTCTTTTAAGAAATTATTAGTTTGATTTCCTTTGATCATTACTTGAAGGTTTGCCTCAGTCTCTTCACCATTTTGCGTCTTTTTGCTTTTGTTTTTGCAAAAAAATTTCCCCCTCATTCGCTAAATTGGGTATGAGTGTTCTTATTTTTTTTTTGATTTTTGGAAATCTCACCCAATTTTCTTGATTTGCACTTGACTGGTTCTTAGATTACATTAGAATCATCTTGTGTTTGAGAATTCTTTTGCATAGATCACACGGGCATAATTAGAATTCTCATTTGTGCATGGATTACATTTGCACACTTTTCAAGTGAATTGCGCATCGATTACTTTCATCCTTCAGTTGTTCGCCTTTTTCTATCGATTTTATATCTTAGCCCTCGTGGCTTTGCATGTCGAGCCTTCTATCGGATTTATGGTTTGATGATCCAGTCGGTTTATTGATTGTTTTCTACATTCTTCTGGTAGTTGTACAAGTTTTGCATTATTTGCTGCAAGTAACTCACTTTTAGCTTGTTTATTTCTTGCCTGACTTCATTGAAACTTAGATTACATGGTTCTTTGAAGGTCTTGGTGTTTTCTTTGCTTTGATAGGTCATTTTTCATGTTTTAGATCTGGTTCTAGATTCCTTTGAGTGAATTATCTGTCTTGTGCATGTCTCTCGAAATCTGTTAAGTGCATCATTCTATTTTCAAAGAAAAGAAAAAAAAGATTTTTGCTTTTCGTTAATTAGCATTTTGTGTTAATTTTTGCTTTTAAAAAAGAAAAAGAAAAAGATTTTCCTTTCTTGTTATTAGCTGCATTAGGATTTTTGTGATCATTTTGTTTGTATGAAACTCTCAACTCTTCTGTAGATAGAATTCATTCAACGAAACGATACAATTTTCGCATATAGTTTCATTTAGGAAATTTCAAGAGACCACATATGGTAAGACCGGAAACTGAGACTTAATCAAAGATAAACCATAAAATGAATTCAATGAACCTAACAATGCATTGAAACTTAACGCTCGCATTCTAGAGGTCTAGGTTAGAGACATGTTCCAGCGTCTTTAAACCTGGTAGTTTATCGTTGAGTGGTTGGGTGATTCCTCCACGGTGAAACGGTAGGTGCCAATACGGATTGTGCTCCCACGTACCGTTGAGTATATATTGGGAGACCCCTATAGGCTTGCAACCTTTCATCCATAGGAAGCTGAGTCTGCCACCCTACAAACCGTAATGCACTGAACACAGCATTCGGGAAGATTGACTGTCGTACGTAAAGTCCTTAGTGTTCTTCTGATCGCCAAGGGGTATATAGCAGTTTTACGGATTATTTGGCAAACCCTTTTACCTAGATTTCCAGAGTAGTCGCTTTTGATCCTTTTCAGACTCTCTAAAAAAAAAGGTGTAAGTGAGCAGCTTGTCACTTCGTGCTCATTAGACAATCGAAAGGGACTAGAGTCATCTTTTCGTCCTTTTCTCGACTCTTTAAAAATGAAAAGGTCAAGTCAAGTGTTTTAAAATCTATTTGGCCATGATCACATTACCTAGTTAGATCTTGTGTGCGCTAGCTTGAGTAGGATTTCGTTTTGTTATGGCAACTTTTTCAGGGTCCACCAACCTAGGTTCCCCACCTAACAGGAATCCTGTTTATTTCCCTTCTCCTGGGAATGCTGGTGCTCTTTACATGGCGACGTTATCCCTTCCAGGGCTAACTGTCAGGTTGCCTGTTTGGTTATTTTCAAACTCTGTGGTCCCTACTATGTCGGTTGATACTCCATCAGTCCCTCCACCTGCTCAACCTCATGTTGAACCTAAGGTGGACCCCTACCCTTCGACACCTACTTCAACGTCTCCTTCTTCTACTTCGCCTGGTGAAAGTCTCGTTTCGAGTACCCAGGTGGCTAAGAAGAAGAAGAAGAAGACTAAGAAGAAGAAGTCTGCCAAGGGAGAGGTTAAAAGCACAATCACGACTACAAGCACAATTGTTGTTCCATCACGGACAACAGAAGACGGACTCCTTCCCACTCCTCCGCAGAAGGTTAAGTTTCCTTGTCGATTATGCAAGGAAGACCATCTTCTTTGTGATTGTCCTGGTATTCCCAGGATCTTAAGAATATGGTCTCGCGATCCGACCCACCCCTCATCGTCCACTGAAGCTCACAACGATGTTATCTCATCCGTTGGGAATACTAAGGGAAAAGGGAAGATTAGATTCCCCTTCAAACTTTGTGAAGGCAATCATTTCCTTCACCTTTGCCCACTCATGGATAAAGCCTCCTCTGTTTTGGAAAGTCTTGCAGTTCCCTCACCCCAACTCCCCGCTGGATATCAGCGTCTTTCTGCAACTACAGATGGTCCTCCTGTTGACCACAACGTTGGTTTACACACCTCTCTTGTTCAGCCTCCTCTTCCTGAACCTGGCCCTACCCAGCCTGTTCCCGACCGACCATTGGTCGGAGAGCATGTCGACTCGAGTTTACCACCCGTTGACCACCCTGTTCTGGAAGGGCAGCATGATCATGTTCTCCTTGCCTCATCAGATTCTCCTGAGTCTAAAAGCGATCCTCTTATCCCTGTTGACTTAGAGGGTCCTTCTTTGGTTCCTTTAGAACAGGGGGGAAATCATACGATTCCCCCGCCAGGTAGTTCAGTCGATTCCTTCGACTGGAGTCACTTGACTGCTTTCCGCCTTCCATCCCACGTGCCTTTCCAGATTACAGTACATGCCCATGATACGGCAGTACCTGGCACTGTCCTGGATGAAGGTGCATCTTTCAGTCTTATGCCTTCTACTACTTGGCAAGCTTTAGGTTCCCCGCCACTCAGGCCGGTTACGCAGACTCTGTTGGCTTTCGACGGTGGAGCATGTCCATCTCTCGAAGTCCTCCCGAAGTTCCCTATTACTTTGGAAGGCAAAACCGTCTATATAGACATGTTGGTTACCCAAGGTGCTTTAGATTTCCATCTTCTCCTTGGTTGTGACTATATTTATGCCATGGGCACCATAGTCTCTTCACTTTCCATGTGGTTTGCTTTCCACACGATGGAAGGATTGTAACTATCGATCAATTATCGTTCTTTAGTCCCCCAGTGCCCCCTGCGCAGTTGTCACCCCCTCCTGGTTCTCCACCACCAGTTGTCTCTGCCCCACCGCAGGTCAACTATGTGGCTACCTCTCCCATGCGTTTATCCAGCAATGTCGCCATCGTGCATAGTGTTATGGGGGCATTGGGTCCCGACTTCCAAGACATTGGCCTCCCATCGGGAGCGCCACTCTTGGAGGCCCCGACTTCCTGTTCATTATGATGAAGATCGGGCGGAGCATAGTTCCTTTCCCTCTATCAAGTTCCCTAAAAAATGAAACAAGGCGTCTCGAGGATAGTTTTGCTACTGTATCAACCTCGTTAAAATAATGAAACGAATTGTATTCGAGGATAGTTCATAAGCATTATGTCAACCTCGTTAAAAACAATGAAACATGAAACCATTTTGTCAACCTTCAACCCATTTTCAATGGACTGAAGCTTAGGGGGCATGTACCTCGGATTGCGACGCGATCCTCGGATTGTGACGCGATGCTGGGGGGCATGCCCGTTTCATTTCCCATCAAGCATAGTTTGCATATGTACCATGTGCTTTTAAGCTTGTATAAAAATAAAATTTCCCATAAAGCATAGTTTTCATACGTGATTCTCATGTGTGTTTTCAAGCTTTTGTAAAAATAAAATGCATGCGTGCGTGTGGAGATATTCCAATGGGTCGTTTGTTATGCGGTAGATACATTAGATTACATGTGTGTCGAACAATCGCATAGCATATAAAACACATAATCACGTGAAGAAAAGATCCATCTAAGAATAAACATAAGCACATGAAAAACATAATAATGAATCATATGTGAGTCAAAATATAAGCGCCCCGCGCATTACAAAAAATAATACATGTCCAAAGTCTATACAGCCGCTGACAGTGTACTCCTCAAAAATATGCAAAAATGAAACCTAGGCGTCTAAGCATGGTTATGCTCGTGATAGCATGTCACTGCTCGCACCAAAACGACTCAACAGACGATGGAACACGAGTAGACACTCCCACCGTGTGCCTCTGGTAAGCTCTGGTACTCTGCCAATCTACCTAGTCCTGGGATACCTCGAGTGAGGCCCAAGGTTCTGACAAGATCACCCACCCTCTATCTGAGGATCTACTGCGGGTTGTGCTCTGCGCACATTGTGGGGCAAGTCAGCTGGTCGCTCTGCGCCAACATCTGTATACATATATAGACGCTGTTAGAAATAGACATGTATTAACAAAAACAAAATTTAATACATAAAAACATTAAAAAACGAAGAGTTCTTACCCAGCTCCTCATCCCAATCCTCTCTGTCAGGTAGCGGGAGATCGGGATCTCCGGTGAAATCCGTGCCCGCATAGGGCCAGTCCTCAATGACTATGATCTGGTGGCGGAGCCAGATAAAGAATTCGGGCTTCCAAGACATCTGTTGGCCCCCTCCTCCTCTGGGCATAAGTTCTGCCCATCGATGCAATCTCGGTTCCCTCAGCACAGCATCTGCTACTATCCCTCCAGGTACCCGGAAAATCGGCAGCCGCTCTAGAAAGAAGGTCACAATGATTGACCCATACCCAAACTGTTTGTTTCCACCCCGCTTACACTTGGTAAGCTATCGTTTGATGTTGGTCGTCACTGCTGAAGCCCAATCAAACAATGTCGGATGGAGACACTCGGTGGCCAGCAGCAAATGATTCTTGCTGGCCTCATGGGGTGCCTGTATACCTACTGCCCGGGTAATGGTAAACAAAATGACTCATAGAACCAAGCTGGGCACCGTGTTGATATCTATCTTCCTGCTGTTTACACCAAATCGTGCATTAGGACACACTCTGTCCTTCACCTCCTCGATCTTCTCTGCAGAAGGTCGACTGCCTGTCAGAATAGGATGTGCACCTCGCCGTGATAAACAAGTGATAAAATAGACATCGGCAACATCCAGCTCCAATGTCTGATCCTTCAGGAGAAACACCTGATCCTCTACATCCCAAGCATCTACTATGAAGCGTAGTAGCTCAGGTTGTGCGCATAGGTATGAAGTATGGAAGAATTTCTTCAGTCCGCAGTCTCTTAATGCATTCATGTAGTCATCATCCACCAAAGCCAGGGCATCAAATTCATTGTGCTCTCATTCTTTCCATTCTAGCACCATTTACAGCGAAATCCTGCAACCAAAGGACAAATTTCAATTGTTAGATAAATATTGAAGCATAAATTGAAAGAAATTTGCAAATTCAATGGTCCAATTTGGTAAAAAATGAGATCACGCTATTGGCGCGACCGTTTCTAAAATAGTCGCGTTAATGGCGTGACCTCTATGGAAAAATTTAGCCATTGGCGCGGTCCCGTGCCGGAAACCCATGCCAATGGCGCGGCCCTAAAAAATTGCAAATCCCTTTGCAGGGAGCTAAAATATGGATAAAAACTTGAAAAAATGGAATGAAAATAAAGCTTGGGATGAGGCCTCTTACCTGTTGCAGACAGCGGCTCGAATGGTCTCCTGGATCGATCACAATCAGCAGGTGAATTTTGCACTAAAAACCCTCCAACACTGAACTCATAAGGTAAAAAGTGAAAAGTAAATTTATTTTTTACTATTTTACTATTTATGACACTATTTTGACCTAAAAATACATTAGAAGTGATGTTTTTGTGTATTTTTAGTATATTTTCATGTCGAAATGGGTTTTACGCTGTTTTTTGAATGATGACACGGTCTGGTGCAGTTCAAACGAGCTTCTTTTTAACTTTTTCAAGCTCAGCAAAACATAAGAAAATGTTACTTATGGTCTGCTTTCAGCTCTTTTCCTGACCTTTTAAAGCAGAAAAGATCGCCGAGTTGTCCCTCTTGGCTCGTTAAACGGTTACTAAGGGGCCGTCGTTTTAAGTTCTTTTATCGACCGTTAAAATATAAAAAGATTACCGGGTTTTTGTCATTTCAAACTCGTTAATGGTTACGAAACGACGTGATTTTGATCCATTTTCTACTTTTTCAGATCAAAATCACTACTCATGAAAAGTACTCCTCGGTCGTAATGATCGGGCAGTTCTTTCGGGCATCATTTTATACTTTTTTCGGGCCCGAGAGACACAACTCTACGAAAAAGGACCTCTGGAGTTTTCTTTTCTATGTCTTTTTCAAACTCTCTAAACATGAAAAAGACTCCGAGTTTTACCTGTGTCAGACTCGTTAAACTCTGACGTCATTGGACTCATCATTATGACGAGACTCGAGCTTCTCCTCCCTAGGGCTCGTTAAACTTTTACTAGGTGGGATTCGACCGAAGGTCGAACTTATACCACAAGCATATGCTATCCCCATCAAGCTTGTTAAAAATAATTGGGGTACTCGCTAGGAATGGCGGGGGAAAAATAAAATTTTGGAACCGTAATTATCGTCGTGTCGGCAGTATGTCGCTCTTGAACATGGCACTTCTCTGCTTTCGTGTCAGGGTGGGGATATCTCATCTTGTTTTTTCACTTGCCTCTGTGGGTTTGGGTAATCCTATTTGACCTCTCGTCTGCTCATTGTCTCGTCATCATGACCCCTGATCCATTGATGTCAAATACTGCCAACTCCACTGTCGTGCCGCCGATATGTTCAAGAGAAGTTGACCTCTGAAAGAAACCACCTCTGTCTAATAGTTCATAAATCTTATTTCACAACATTGTCTCATCTCGTCTCATGTCGATGATGTGGGAACCATTATGGCCCACCTTCGACGAAGATCACTTCCTGTCGACTTCAGCTCATTATCCAGGAAAGTGACCTAGAGACTCCCTTCTGGTACCTTGGAGCCTGCATGCCTCAATGGCAGGTTCTTCGTATTCGACACGAGGTTTTCGTCATTGGCCTCCGATCGGATGACTCTGCGGGTGTTCGACATCGACTCATTCATTCACACACCGTAGATTGTACCTAGAGTACCTTGAGAACCATTGTCATTACTGGTGGTATCTCTCGCGCCTGTTAACAGCTTTCATTATTGGCTGGTAATCAGGCGATGTTCATGCATGTTCGACTTCAGCTTACATCTTCGCATGCTTGAACTTGTACTTTTGTTCGAGTCGAGGTGGAGCGCAAGACCCTGGATTGTGTCTGTTGTAATCCAGGTGTGATTTTGATACATGACTCTTTTCACTAGATGGCTGCGACCATGCCTGAGTCTATTCGTCGATCCCAACTAGATGGCTACGTCCATACTACGGATCTTGATTATTATGTACTCTGTCAATGGGTGGCTGCGTCCATACCACATATATCATGTACTTGAACTATCATACTATATCTCTCCATGCAGATTCTCGGTGGCAGTTGGAAATGATCTTGTAAAGCACTTCACCTTTCTTTCTCTCGAGGCTCATGCTTTAGGGGGCATCTGTTATGTAGTAATTTGTCACTGTTGGTCACCGTCCTTATTACCCCACTGTCACACACTGGAGGACACATTTACGGACCTGTGACCAGTGACATAACTTGAAAACACTTGCATTGGAGTCTCCTAAGTATGAACTTCAATATCCCTGAAGACACCTTTTGAAGATCAACCCTAAAAAATGCCCTTTTTCCATTAGCGAGGGTCCACAGTGTCTAACCCGCGCCAATGGCTCAGTTCCTACAAAGAGGGCGCGCCCATAGACGCGCTGTCACAGAACAAAGCCCGCGCCACACAAAATTAGTCATGATTTTTGGCCAATGCGCACTGAAGTGTTTTTTCCTCTTTGTTCATGCAGTTCTCTGGGGGGAAAATCTCATGAAAGTGGTCGAGTGTCATCTTTTTATCCATGACAACCAAGTTCAGTGGCTATTCTGGGATAATAACAAATCTTCACTAGGTGTCGGATACAATGAATACTCCCTCCTCCTCCATCTATAAATCACTATCACCCTGCATTAAACCAACTAGTTTTGGAAAGCTAGTGTGAGTGCTGAGATTATGCTAAAGTAATAGTGAGAATTGAGAACTAGAGAGAAGTTATGCTGCCGAAATTTTGAGAGAGGAAGTGACTTTGCAAGGCATGCCTAACTGCTGACCCAGTTGGAGGAGATTTGCAGCGTCAAGCCTTCATTGGTTGTAATTCTTCTCTTCTTTTATAATAATGAACGAATGTTATTATGGTTCCACTCACGTATTCTTCTGGTAATATTTGAGTTATATCCTGCTTGACTGATATATAATTGTATGATATTGGATTTTACACTTGTTTTGGATTGTCCTTTGTTTGTGCAGGTGTCCATGCGTGGAACGCGAGGATAGTGACCGGCCAAATCTAGAGGACAGGAGCGATGTTTCTTCCACGACAAATAGCATTGGATCCCAGGTAGGTCCTTCTGACCAACCTTTTAATTATGCAATTAGGAACTTGCATGCAACGTGTATGATTGTTGCTAGACCCCTGTCGGGCTAGTGGGATCGCCTCTGTCCGTAGAGGGGATTTATCAACCTCAACAACAAGGAGACAGAAAATTCCACAAGGATAGTGATAAATTCTGGATGGCACTCTAGTTTCTAATTGGTTGTGATCGGAGCACCGATTTTGGTGTGATCACGGTTGGGTGAGGGTGGAGGTAGTTTAACCTCTAGATTCCCTTGATTGTTCTTGGATTGGTTGTTTTATGAGATCTCACATTCATTCTTGGAATATGGCACGGGGGTGACTGTCTAAAAGAGAGATTTGGTTCAACCTTGTCTATGGTCGGGTGGTACGTGGAAGTCTCAAACCTAGTCATTTTTGCCTATGATTAATAAAAGCTAAGTTCTCTTACTTTTTCATTGATTTATATGTGGATTTAATGGATATCATATCTCTGATATTTATATGGTTTTATGCTGGTTATAAGCATGGTTGAATGACTGGTTCATGTCAAGGTTATTTCATATATTTACTTGTAGCTACAAAATGGATGGATGCAAGACCTAATTGATGATGTAGTAGTTCAATGGAGAAGGAGGTGATCCTTTTGGTTATGTTTCATACGTTTTTCATTCATTTATACTTTTTCTTGTATCGTAGACCTGTAGGTTACATTGATGCCAAATGTTTGACCAAATGTCAATCCTAGTTGGGGATGCTCAGGCTTAGTCCTAAGGGTGATTTTTGATTGATCACATGATTTTTGATTGATAAGAATTATTATTATGTTTTTAATGATCTCTGAAAGTTACAACAAGTTTTGGGCAGAGGCCAGGATTCTGGGCTAGAAAAGTGGCTCAAATCCCGGGGTTGCTAGCATAAAACTGGCAATTCTTGGCCACAGTTGTTGTCAAGTGGACCTGTGAGAGTGACTTTAGGTTGCAGGTCACTCCCTTTCCCATAACATGAGAACGATTGAGGCATAAGAGCTGCAAAATAGCAATGGGACCCAAGGATAGGTTGTCTGAGTGGATTACTTGTCTCCGAAGGGGTTTTTTGATGACGTTGGATGACTGTATGTGATGTTCCATCGATTCCACTTCCTTAAGGTGACATAGGAGGTCAAATGTGATTGTAATAGCATATCTCCTTATGTTTACCCTGGTTGGCATGGTTACTTTAGGTAGACCTGGGAGGGGGTGTTACATAAGTTGTGGTATGTTGGTTGTTTGAAGCTGGATTGAGTTATTTTAATTTTCGTGGGGACTAATTTGAAATTGGGGTGGAGATTCTACATCTAAACAATTGTTCCATGCAACAATTGTTTGATTTTGTTTCGACATTAGTGTTATTGGTTTGTGTGAGGGATTTGATTGGTATTGATTTGCCTTTGGATAATAAAATAATTCCTTTGTGCTCCTTCGAATTCTCTATAGCATGGTAATTCTCAACAAGTTCAATTACAAAATTTACAAAAAAAAAAAATTCCCTTTAGATGAGTCATAATCAAATGGTCTCCAACTTCACATCCTTAATGGAAATATTGTTTGAATATGATATTTTAATTTAGAAATTGAAAGATGAGATCAACGCCATTTTCAAAAAAGTGGGGGAAATCCATATGAATTTAGGACATTGAATTTCAACATTCTTTTCGACAAGTACTACAACCAACTCTACTCATCTACTTGTTCCAACTTTAAATGAACCATTATAGGATATTGAATGGGCTTAACCCATGATGTTTTTTACATTATTCTTAGGTTATATGGAGTTCAAAGTTCGTAAAATTTTTTGTTTTTTGGAAAAGTGTTCACTTCCGGTGGTCTAATGTAGAAGATATATATAGCTGATATTTTGTAGTTATAGTCTAGATTGAAGTTTCCCTTTATCCAAGCCTACTAGTATGCTATGATGATGTAGTTTGACGTATTTGAAGTACTTGTTGTGCTCCGAAATCATATTTTACCTAATACATATTATTATTATAGATGAATAATAGTAGTAGTAGTAGTAGTAGTAGTAATTACACCGAGAGGCACTCTATAGCTCAACTTGAGGGAGATCTTGTCATGTAGCGTTACATTTAAAACAATAAAATAATACTTACATTAATTTTTTTTAAAATAATAATAATAGTAATAATAATCAATGTTAGTCATCCATGGGGTCTTAGATAGACAATGATCAGGTGCTATGTTAAGCCACTCCTTGATGTGAAGTTACCAGTTCAATTCCCCACCCCGATTGGGGTGATATATTGGACATGATGAAGATGTAGTCCTGCCAAGGTTACAAAAAAAAATAATCAAGGTTAGCCATAAATAAAATACTTCAATTCCCACCCTAATTTTACATCAAATGAATTGAAAGTAAAAAAAATTAATTTCCTTTTTAGTATTAAGGAGATCTATAATATAGCACAGATGACATGTAGAAATAATGTTATTGATATTACATAATGTGTCACTTCTATGATCAATTAACATGTAATATTAAAACAAACATATATTAATAACACAAAAATATTTTATGATTAACCATAAATAAAATACTAGAATGTCCATATTAAATAACAATTTTTTTTTATCAACTTTATATAAAGAAAATCAAAGTAATAATAATTAAAAGTTTTCTTATATTTTCACTTTTCATTATAAGAGATGTGTAATTTATTACTTTCTTAATATGGATTGATATAAGCACATGGGGCATAGAATAGACAGTGATGGTTTGTACTTTTTAGTCACTCTGTGATGTGAAGGTCAGCAATTCGAAACTTCATTGACAAAAATCTAGCCATGTTAAGGGCTAGTGTGACCAGGTCAGGTGTGATCACCGTGTGATTGCAATCATGTTTTCTCCATTTATTTTTATTTTTTGTGTAACAAAGTCCATTTGAAGTATGCAACATGGGTACTCCTTGTATGAAGAATTATATTTTGCATCTAGTGAGTGCTCCTGCTTGAAATTTGAGTATTGTGGGGAGATAGTTGAAATTACAAGTTGAAAAAGTAATTTTTATTGTTATTTTTTTATCTTTCTACCTTTTGACTCCAAAAATGGTGAATCATCCCAATGGTCAACATCATCATATTTAATCCTAATGGTTCTTATAAAGTTGATTTTGGTTTGTACACTTTTGTTTCGAGACCCATTTTTTACCTCAAAATTTCTCTAATGCAAGGAGCATTAGAGGAATTTTGAGGTCTAAAATGGGCCTCCTAAGAAAAATGTACAACCAAAATAAACCTCATAAGAACCAATAAGATTGAAGATGATGATGTCAACCATGGGGGGTGATTCACCATTTTTGGAGTAAAAAAGTAAAAAGATGAAAAAATAATAAAATAATAAAACTACTTTCTCAACTCTTATTTTCAACTTATCTCCCTAATTTTTACTCAAATTTCAAGTGGGAATACTCCTTGGATGAAAAATTTAATTCCTCATCCAAAGAGTACCCATGTTGCATATTTTCGATGGACTCTGCTATACAAAAATGAGAAATACATGAAAAATGTGATTGCAATCACAATTTTCATGTATTTCTCTTTTTTCGTGTAGCAGAGTCCATTGAAAGTATGCAACATGGCTACTTCTTAGATGAGGAATCAAATTTTGCATCCAACGAGTGTTCCTGCTTAAAATTTGAGTAAACCCGTAGGGAGATAAATTGAAAATACAAGTTGATTTTTTTTTTTTCTTTGTTCCCTCTAAAATTTGATGATGTAATCTAATCTTATTTTATTATTTCCACTATTATTTTATAATTTCCTTAGGAGGCCGATTTTAGACCTCAAAATTCCTCTAATGATGTATAATACACATCTTTTGATGAGGGTCAACTCCCTCTTAATCTTGGACCTACCAACCTTGTTCTCATATTAGTATGATGATATTATCATCAAGGGTTAGATCTACTTCTTATAGTGGACACATTTAGATAGGGTTTTTGTTTCTAGTGTTTTTCTTAATTCAAACTATCCTCGAGTTGACAAACCCTAGATGCCAAAGTCTTCAAGACTTTCCATTCAAAAATTGAAAATTTATAAAACCACACTAGAGAGTTCGTTTTCAAAACCCTAGAGGCATTATTGACAAACCTTTTATACTAAATATTTATTTCTTTGACCATAAAAACCTAGCCCTTATATGCAGGAGAATACATCAAATGCTATATCAACATATTTTAACATAACTTCATAGATATTGATTCTAACTTTAAAAATAGCATGAAATCATTAACCATGATCTAGAATATTTAGCATTATATATGCAACAAATATAAAATGAAAAAGAATGATGCATACCTCTTTTGACCTTACCTGGTCCTTGCACAAATCTAGTCTTTTGACATTTCTTCAATTGTCATGTCTTATTTTCCTTTAACAAAGATATTTCATAACTTTAGCTCTCAAACCACAGAGATAAAGTCCTTTGTCTCCCATGATTTTGAAGAAAACGATTCAGCTTCATGGTGAATTTCACTCTTCTTATATGTATAGGAAAGAAGTCTCATGGTTGTTACACATACTTGTCACAATTCTTCTAGTTTCAACCTCCAAAAATGTCACAGGTCTTACGTCTATCTTTTGCAAGGTGGTTTTTGGTTCACAATGGGCATCAAACCTTTATATATATCTTCAAACTATTTTCCAATTATATGACAAACCCTACAACATCCCTATATAATATGGTTACGTCATATATATTTCCTTAGAAGTTCTCAAGATTACAACTTTTATGGTCATGGTCCTTATACTTTGTTGTAGTCAAAGTAAACTCATTTTGTTCCATAGGAAGGATTCCAAAGTAGCTCACGACCTTGCATCTAAAAGATATCTTAGATCATGCAGTGATGACTTTATATTATTCCTCAAGTCCTTATATATAGTGCCTTAGAGAAGTGTTGTCACAAAAAAGTTTATAGTGTTGTAGAAGGCTCGTATAGTAAATGATGTTGATTGGGGTTATCATGGATTCATTTTCCTATAAGTCGCATTGTAATATTTTGTAACTCGTTTCAATGGAGATAATATGACTTGTAATTTTGAAGGGATAATAGTCTATACTTCTGAAATTTTCTTCTCATGCATTAGAGATGAATTGTTAAATGCCTCAAAGGTATATACTAAATTGTCTCAGGAACATTTATAACAATATTCCTCCTTTTTCTTGATCAATGAAACTCGGATCTCTCAGAGTCTTTGGATACAATAGACATTTTTGTCTTGAGCTCACAACATGGATTTATTTTCTAGCTCTCGGCCTAGAATTCTTTAAGACTTGGTCTACAAATTTCTTATTTACCATAGTCTTGGATTTTCTAGATTAACGTAGACCTCTATATCACAATCTCAGTACCAATGATTAGATGAGGTCCTTTTTTATTATTATAGAAAACTCATATCATGATTGGATTTCTTTGACACAAAATTTGAATTGATTCTTATAGTTGTCATCATAATTTATTCACAAGAGTTTCCACAGCTTCAGATATTCTAACTAGGGTTACTTCAGAACTGGCCTAAGACTATTTCTCTAATTGTAGATTCATTTTATAAGAGCTCCAAGCCAATATACAATCCCCAGATCTATCCTAGAAAATCTCAGATCAAGACTACAGAGAAGTGATCTTGGGTGACTATTAGATCTTGGGTTAAAACACTAGCTTAGACTAATGTAACTGGAACAATACAAGTACCTCTAGCTTCGGATTAATGTTATCTCTACCAAATAAATGATCCATCCTCCTTGCAATAATTTTAACACAAGAGAAAAGGTACATACCTTAACTAGGTCTCGGTTTTGTTGCAAAATGGACTCAGATTTTTGGCCTATTTTGAGGCTCTATAATATTTATAGGACCCTTCTAAACCTGGCCTAAAAAACCTCAAAATTCCTTTGCATACCTATGCTATAGGACCTTTCCTCCTTCACTTACCCTTGAAGTAACTCACTTCTTTATCACAATTCTCAAATAAGTATCATCACCATCATCCAACACTTCAAAAGAAACTCGAATATGCTTCAAGATGCATAACAAAATTTGTCCTAAACTCAGAAATAATTGTCCATTTTTCTACCCATAATTACCTTTGTAAACTTGACCAACCTTCCCTCTAACTCAGTCTAGGGAATAAATTAAGAGAATAAGAAAAACATCCTTCTCTCCAACTCACACTAGATTACTCTAATCTTTCAAATTTATGCCTCTTGTTGCTCTTCAAATTTCTTGAGCCTAACTCTGATACCATGTTGAGAAATCAGATTGCTTGCTTATTAGGGTTGATTTATCTTATTTGATAATGACTTGTGAATGTTTTTTGGATTCTTATTACTTTTATTATGTTCTCTTCATCAATAAATTATCAAAAATATAAAAAATGAAGATCAAAAGAGACAAAGAACTTAAAGAAGTAGACTCCAAGACAAGGGAAAACCCCACAAGGGGGAAAACCCAATAAATCATCTTCTTATAGAATTAGATGAAGGTGATATATCCAAGACCCAAGACCAATACAAGACTCCAACCTTAAAGATGCCAAGTCAAGTCCTCCTTCAAGATATTCTTCTAGCAATAACTTTGTTAGTAAATCTAACAACAATAGAAAAATTCGATGTACCAACAAAAGACTTCTCCTAGCAGAGTTTCCACACATGCGAGTTCAAGATAGAATTCTATTTTACATGTGTGAGCCTTAGAAAGGTCAGACTTTGGCCTTCCCTTTCTCTCCTTGAATTCATTTCATTTTTCGATATGCTGCAGAAGAATAGTTGATAATGTGATGCAAATTATTTTCCTTAAATGATCTCAACTTGTCCTTTATTTATACTTGTTCAGAGGGAGTTGAATAGGTGTCTTTTCTTGGGCAAGTCCAACTTGATAGGTATGACTGACTTGGATTCTTGAGGTGATTTTGACTCAAATTACATCTTTTGAAAATTCTTTTTCTAGGCCATGAATAAGCCTTTGACTTTGACCCATACAAATAATAATGAGTATGGAGTACTCGCTTGAATAAAATAATAATTTGACTTGAGCATGAAACCCATGCTTGAAAATTAAATAAATCTTAGCGTGAAAAAGAGCATGCTAGTAAAAATAATTAATTTATTAAACATGATAATTTTTTCATTATGAAGACCGACAATAGTTACATTTTCAACATGTAGTTCGGTACATAGCTGGGTTTGATAATCAATGTCTTATTTCTGGGGATAAGAATATTAGTCCACTTTTTACCTAGGTTGAGATGAACTTAAACAAGAACGAAACAAACTATAGATATAACCAAAAATACATAGATGCAATGGAAATAACGCTTCATTTCATTAATATCAAAGAACTGAAATATGCTTACAAACAGAATGGAAATAAACTAGCTCAGGTGATGGTAGCTTATCCCTAAGAAGAGATGTGGTAGCTACATTCCTCTGAATTGTGTTACAATGAAGCTCAAGGGCATTTTTATTATTGAACAATAAGGGAAAACCCTAAACAACCAAAACCCTAACCCTACGAGATGGAACACAAAGAGTTTGTGGGCCCTGTTGGGGTTAGTTGGACAACCAACTTCCCTAGTTCGTAACTTGGTCATATTATCTCTGTTTGGCGTGTATGATACCTCATTGGAAATATCTCTCCAAGTACTACAGGATTTGTAGTAGGATGCGTTTGTTGTAGACCTCAAAACATGGACGTTTAGGAGGTCAAAAATGGTTTGAAAATTTAGGACCTGAAAAACTGCTAAAACTAGTAAATTCTACTATAAACAAGGAAACTAATGAAACCGACTAGAGGTCTAGGTGGAATAGGCAGGTGGCCACCAATATCCACTTGGATTAGTCCTCCCTCCTTAGGAAGAAATGGTCCTCATTGGATGTAGAGCCTCCATGAGGTGAGGAAATTGTTGTTGAACCTGGTCCCTGGTGAACCACTTTCCCTCGTGAAGAAGTTGGCCTACTTTGACAACTCGATATAGCTAGATCTTCTATCAGTGACTGTTATTGATATTTATGTCCATCATCTGATCAATTGTGTCATGTTCCATGTAGTCTGGGTTTAACTCTGTTGGTGTGAGTTTTTTTGCAATGATGGATGTGTCCAATAATGGTGGAAAGTATGGCCGAAGGTGGTCCACATTGAACACTGGGTGGAGGCCAAGGAATGGTGGAATGGTGAGCTCAAAAGTATTGTCCCCTACAACCCTTGTGATGGTGTACAACCCATATCGGAGTGGTTGAAGCTTACAGTGAGGCCCAACGAGGTGCTCCTTTTGCAAATGTAACCAAACTTTGTCGCCCACCTAGAACTTGTGTGGCACTCGATGTTGGTCATGTCATTGCTTGTAACTAGCATTGGATTTGTCCAATATGTCATGGAGTTGTTGGAATATGTGAGGGATCCACTCAAAGAAGTTTTTAGCCTTGTCCACTTTAGACTGGACATGAGCTGAAGCTGCTTGAGTAGCTACAAATGGTATGGCCACATCAATGGGACATAGTGGCTCAAATCCCAACCCCACTTGAAGGGGGATGTGGCTAGTTGAGCTATGGAGAGCTATGTTGTAGCTGTGTTGGACATAAGAGAGGCTTTCATCCCATTTGCATGGATGATTTGAGTTGTTCATGCGTAGAATGTGTATATCATCATGTTTATGACCTTTGTTTGGCCATCACTTTGGGGGTGGAAAGCCGTGGAGTTAGTGAGATTGGTATCTAGCATTGACCAGAGACTTGACCAAAATGTACTTAGGAACCTGCTATCTCGATCTAAGATAGTGGACTATGGGATCCCAAAGTGTGCCCATACTTGTTCAAAGAATATCTTAGCAGTGGATTCTGCTGTGATACTGTTCTTGTGAGCCGCCAGAATGGCCATCTTAGAGAATCTGTCGAAGACCATGAAAACACAGTCGTTACCATGCTTAGTAGAAGGGAGGCTCAACATGTAATCCATGGCGATGGATTCCCAAGGTAGACTAGGAGTAGGAAGAGGAGTATATAGGCCTTTCTTTTTGATGTTTTTCTTTACTATGGAAAATGCATTGTAGGATCTGATGTACTTCCCAAAATCTCTTTGAAGGTTCAACCAATAAAAATACTTCTGCAACACTTCCACCCTTTTCTCTACTTTGAAATTTCCAATGACCTGACTGAAGTGTGCCTCCCAAATCATCTTGGCACACTTGCTTGCCTTATAGGGGTGTTTGGTATGTGTTGCCAAATTTTGGATCGCCCTTGTAAATATGCAGCCACCCCAAAGTCTTGTGCCCACACGAGTCAAGCATAGTAGGTAGTGCCATGACCGGCAGTCGGTTGAGGTAGTTAGAAACATTATTGGTGTTTCCCTTCTTGTACTTAATTTGCAAATAGAACTATTGCAGGTATGTGGACCATTTCTAATGGCAAACATGAATCTTCAACTTCCCTTGTGTCTGTATGAACTACAGGGGTCGGTGGTCTTTGTGGATGACCATTTCCTTCCCCATAATGTAATGTTTCCATTTTTAACATGCCTGCACAATGGAATAAATATCTTTGTCATAGGTGGATACTTTCATACTGTGTTTGAAAATGTTTCATTGTGATATGCCACTAGATGCCCATATTGAGTAACAATTTCACCAATAGCATAGTTATAGGCATATGTCGTAATAACAAATGGTTGTTGCAGGTTTGGTAATGTGAGCATTGGTGCAGAGTAGAGGCAATGCTTGAACTCGTAAAATGCCTTATGTTGGGATACAGACCAAAAGAATTTTTATTTCGCTCTGCCCTTGGTGACTTGACTCAAAGGCCAAGTGATATGAGAGAACCTGAGGATGACCCTACGGTAGAAATTGGCAAGACCCAGAAAGTTGTGGAACTCCATTAGAGTGGTTTGGACTGGCCAATCTTGAATGACTTGTATCTTGTCTAGGTCCTGATGTACTATACAACAACTCCCCCCCCCCCATTTCAAATTTTTAACCTTAGTATAAAGATGCTAAATAAGAAATAGGTCCCCTTCAGGATATAAAAAGCAATAAAAGCTTTTGAGTAAACTAGATTTTCCATACTTTTCATATAAAAGTTTCTTTATGAGTGTTTAGAATTGCTCATCGCAAATCGCGATATAAAGCTAAACCAAGTATAAAGAAAAACATGTTGAAAATGGCAACAAGAAATGCTAAAAATAGAAGTGCTATAAATAGCACTGCTATAAATAGCAGTTCGGGTACCAGTGTTGGACATAGCAGCAAGGAATGAAAAATGGAAGTGCTGTAAATAGCATTGCTAAAATAGTAGTTCGAGATAGATTCCTATTTTAGTTAGTCCCTGAACTAAAATAGTGAAGTGAAATTCGAATTTGATATTAGCAGTTGTTTGTAAAATAATTAATTAATTCACCATGAGTTAATTAGTTGTAGAAAATCAAACATGAAGTCTATGTGGGGACATGCAACAGTTTCTCCATTAATTGAGGAATTTATCCCTTAGTTAAAGAGATAAGGATGAGTTTTAATTTGAGTTGTAATTAGTTAGCTCAGTTATCTGAGTTAAGTCCAGTTAGATTAGTTCCAATAGTTTGTTGAATTAGTTGTGAGTCCAGTTAGTTAATGCTTGCATGCAAGTAATTGATGCTCTCTAGATAACTAAATATTCTCTCATAAATAACTCATGCATGTTAGTTATGTCAGAGACCCAATTGAGATCAGAGGAGGGACAATGTACTATCAGTTGGATGAATTTTTCCTGAAAAGGAAACTCATCCATGCAAAAGGATTTATCTCCTTCAGGTTTGTGCAGTTATTTCTGAGCCAAGTGAGCTGTGTGAGGTGGGAATTCACACAAGTGGAAGCACTAGATCCCAGGAAAAACTACACAAGGAAATAGGAGGCTTGGAGGGCAGAGGAGAAGGTTGTGAGAGCCTTTAACTATCTATGAGCAACATTGTTTGATTGCAAAGGGAGCAGGATAGCTTGAGAGCTGATTCTTTTTGTAACTTGAACATGATTTCCACTTGTATGATAATACAAATATTGGGGTTTTAGGCTGAGGCTTTCCCCGGGTTATTTCTTCTATGTTATGTGTGATTGATTTTTCATTCTTAGTTATATGTGTTCTCATTGATCTTGCTCAATTCAATTAAGTTTCCGCAAAGTTTGTTGTAGAAGTAGATCTTGTATTTTTCTTTAGTCTATTGCATAATCTGTTGATCTATAGTGGGAATTTCTACATGGTATTAGAGAAAAGGTGATCAAGACAAAGAACAATATACAAGAAGGAGAAGTTCGAAGTTTGTGGTTCCTAAATATAGAAATCGAGTTTTTATCACATCTCAATTTCACTAATGGTGTTCAGTAGTTTAAGACTCGAGTATGCCCTTGATGGTAGCTCGAATTATATAGCTTCGAAGGATCACATGGAAGCAATATTAGAGGATAATTGTCTAAAGGACTTCATTGATCAAGAAGTCCCTAAGCTGACTGATGCTACTCAACTGGTGGAATGGAGGAAATGTGTGGCTATAGCAAGGAGAATCCTCTTGGAGGGAGTTCAAGACCATATTGTCTCGAGCCTCCATGGGAAGGAGACACCGTTTTTGATGTGGAAAACATTGAAAGATCTATATCATAACAACATCGATCAGAGGAAGCTGGCGCTAAAAGACAAGCTTCGTAAGATCAAGTGTGAAAAGGGTGACATGATCTCTACATATCTGAACAAGCTCACCACCTGCAAGGATGAGCTTGGAAGTGTGGGGATCATGACTACTGATGATGACATGGTGAGTCTTGCACTCCTCAGTCTTCCTAAGAGCTGGCATAGCTACCAAGACTCGGTTAATGGAAGAGAAAAACTACCAGATTGGGAACGACTTTGGTAGGATCTGATGTAGGAGGAGATACAGAGAAGCACTAGAGATGGATCTTCTTCATCCAAGGAAGATGAAGAAAATTGCGCCTTAGCAAGTAAGGAAAAGAAAGGGAAGGAGGAGGATTCTCATTTCAAATCTAGTTCTTTCCATGGAGGGAAGAAGTTTGACAAATCGAAAGTGCGATGCTTTCGTTGTCATGAAGTGGGCCATTTTGCTACAAATTGTCCAGTAAGGAAATCTAAGAAGGGATCCATGGAAGGATCAGAAGGTGAGTCACTGGCCTCACAGTTCGAGTTGGATTTCACACTTTTTGCATGCATGGTTTCATCCATGGTGGGAAGTGGTTGGTTTCTTGACAATGGAACTTCTTTCCAGATTACCAGCGACAAGAGTTTGTTCAGTACCTTGGAGGAGAAAAATCTCCAGATACTCATAGCAATGGGTAACGATGAAAAGTATAGTGTCTCAAGTGTAGGCACGGTTGTTTTTCAGAGGGAGCATGGAGCTCACATTACCTTGACCGATGTCAAGTATGCACTAGGAATGAAGGAAAATTTGGTGTCGATTGCCATGCTTGAAGACAAGGGCTATGATGTAGTTTTAAGTAAGGGAAAGGTTTTCCTTAGACACGTCACCACGAGATAGGTGAAGTAGATCGGTTCACGAGTCAAGAACCTATATTCTCTTGAGGTTCACGATGCATGCAAAGCCTTGAGGAGCAAGGAAACTATTGGAGAGTTGGTGGTTAAGAGGGAGAGTACATTACCTCTCAACATGCAGCGCCATAAGAAGTCTCAGACAATTGTGGAGGAGCCACAATTGGTGAAGCAACTTTAGGAGGTTGTGGAGCAACCACAATTGGGGAAGCCGAGAGGCGATAGAGTGGAGGCATCCACTCATGCAAATACCTCTAGTAGGGGGAAATTTCGAGCCAAGTGGGTAGAGGGATCATATGCAGCCATACCTCCAGGTTAGAAGTGGGGCGATGTGGAGTGATTTTCCTACAAAGGCTGAAATAGGGGTTGGATCCTTGAGGTACCCAACCTTTTGGATTTGAATTTTCTACGGGAGCCCCGACGAGGAGTAGTAGGACTAGCTGAGTGGGTAGAGACAGATGTGGATGGAGCGGCAGAGCGAGCTACAGTGCAGGAGTCCCAAGACAATGCAGAGCTAGCAAGCCGCAACAATGCCAGAGACATAGGAGTGTTTCACCAGTGCAGGATGGCACATAGAGGTGTGCAACGGTGTGAGATGCATGGAGAGTTGCAGCAGCTCAAAGGTCAGAGAGGGAGCACTTGTCAGTGGCAAAGGGAGCTTCAACATCAGAGTATGTTTCTAGCTCAACCGAGAGGTCAGTTGGGAGTTTTTTTGTTTCTAGAGTTGTTGGAGCAACCACACTTGGGAGACGTGTTGCATGAAAAACATTCCAAAGGTTCAGGATCGGGTTCGAGTTGAATGCCTTTCTTGTTGAGAGGGAGCGTTGAAAATGGCAACAAGAAATGCTAAAAATAGAAGTGTTAAAAATAGCACTACTATAAATAGCAGTTCGGGTACCATTGTTGGACATAGCAACGAGGAATGAAAAATGGAAGGGCTATAAATAACATTGCTAAAAATAGCAGTTCAGGATAGATTCCTATTATAGTTAGTCCCTGAACTAAAATAGTGAAGTGAAATTCGAATTTGATCTTAGCAGTTGTTTGTAAAATAATTAATTAATTCACCATGAGTTAATTAGTTGTAGAAAATCAAACATGAAGTCTATGTGGGGAATTGCAACAATTTCTCCATTAATTGAGGAATTTATCCCTCAGTTAAAGAGATAAGGATGAGTTGTAATTAGTTAGCTCAGTTATCTGAGTT
The DNA here is from genome assembly GCA_000404065.3 of Pinus taeda. Classification (NCBI taxonomy): domain Eukaryota; kingdom Viridiplantae; phylum Streptophyta; class Pinopsida; order Pinales; family Pinaceae; genus Pinus; species Pinus taeda. The sequence continues at coordinate 32,976 of APFE030417474.1, forward strand.
AAGTCCAGTTAGATTAGTTCCAACAGTTTGTTGAATTAATTGTGAGTTCAGTTAGTTAATGCTTGTATGCATGGAACTGCAGCTCTCCAGATGACTGAATATTCTCTCATAAATAACTCATGCATGTCAATTCTATCATAGGCCTAGTTGAGATTAGAGGAGGGACAATGTTCTATCTTTTGGATGAATTTTTCCTATAAAGGAAACTCATCCATGCAGAAGGATTTATCTCCTTCAGGTTTGTGCATTTATTTCTGAGCCAAGTGTGCTGTGTAAGGTCGGAATTCACACAAGTGGAAGCATTGGACCCCAGGAAAAACTACTCAAGGAAATAGGAGGCTTGGAGGGTAGAGGAGAAGGTTGTGAGAGCCTTTAACTGTCTATGAGCAGCGTTGTTTGATTGCAGAGAGAGCAGGATAGATTGAGAGTTGATTCTTTTTGTAACTTGAACAAGATTTCCAATTGTAAGACAATACAAAGATTGGGGTTTTAGGGTGAGGCTTTCCTCAGGTTATTTCTTCTGTGTTATGTGTGATTTATTTCTCATTCTTAGTTATATGTGTTCTCATTCATCTTGCTCAATTCGATTAAGCTTCCACAAAGTTTGTTGTAGAAGTAGATCTTGTATTTTGCTTTAGTTTGTTGCATAATCTGTTGATCTACAGTGGGAATTTCTACAAAACATGATTTGCCAAGTTTGAAACCAACCCACCAACTCTACATGATAGCTCATTACTCATCGAAATTGCAACAATACAAGGAATTCTTTCAGACATAGTGTTTGTAACTCTCGATTTGTGATATGCGATGTCTCTACATGTATTAAAATAATGCAATCCCTAATCACAAAATCGCATAGTTATGACACCTGTTCTAAAAGGACCATTGGAAAACTTGCGATGAGACATATATTAATTTGGCATTAAAGTTCACGTTATGAGGATACGGCAATGAATTTAGAGGCAATTATTGTTACAATCCTTTAAGGATTTCATCCTTTATGACTATGTACTATATGAGATCTTTTGATGTGCACAACTGCTTTTAGTCTGTAATTAGTTGTATTGGCTCCTCTCAGAGCTTTTTCACCTATCACACTCCTCTTTCTCATTTTGTAGTGTAAATCCAAAATCACGCAGGCAGTTAAGATGTCTAAGAGAACTCGAAAGGAAAAGGCTCCCCTTACAGTGGAAGAAGGACAAGCAAAATTGGTGTTAATCTCAGATACCACTTGTCTAGGCTTTGGTAAGACCTCGTGGGAAGGCATATATACTTTTATTGAAAATGAAGGTCCAAAAGAGATAAAGGAAGAAGCAGCACCTGATGGAACTGATAAATCAGAAAACATGCACAATGATTTAGCCAACTCTTTCCTCCATCAAATAGTTGCACGTGCAAAGGTTTTACCATATAATGATATGGTAAGATGGGTAATAGAGGGAATTAGCATAATGGATAGAGCTTTCTTCATAGCTGATGGAAGGATGTTTGGATCCTTCAAACCGGAATATGTCAAGAGAATGTATGACTTGCCAGATCCCTAGGGACACTACAACAAAGCATTCCTAGGAGATTTTTCCAAGGAGAATGACATTGAATCAAACCCTATCAAGAAATGGAGACACTTTCCTAACAAGCACAAACATGAATCATCTGGTATGTATTTTGTGGACTCCTTGGCATCTCCATATTGTTATGTTGATGCTATGATGTGTAGACTCTTTGAAAGCCCTAATTCTGCTAGATTTTCTATTGAGATGGTTCCATTGATAGAAGCAACAATAAAATCCTTTGTCATGGACTGGGCAACTATCCTATCAGCCAAAATGGCTAGTAAAATACTGGATTATAGAAAGAACAGATTTGTCACTACCCGAGTCGTGCCCCCATTCCATATGAGTGCTTACATAGTTGACACAATTTGTTTTAATTCTGGCTTTCCCATATTAGGTTGGAAATGGACTGTTTAGGACCAAACTCCCATTCATATTTACCATAAATACCTATGGAATTCTGAATACAAGAATCATTTATACAATATTTGTCATGGTTTCATTTTACCCATCCATCAAGCCATCTTTAATAAACATGGTCCTCAGTTGTCTGACAAGGCTAGCATTGATTTAACCTCAATTGGCAGTTCGTTCGGGGAAGAGACGATTACCTATGTTAGGGTTTTTGGAAGTATTATAGATCAACATGTCCTTCAACTTTGCATTCTAGATAAGCATTTAGCTAGGGAGGTAGCCTACCAGATAGTAGAAAAAGGGATCACTAGAAATCTTAAAGACTCCAAGAAACAGTTGTGGCCAACCTTTCCTCTTCGCTGCGGCACTTACTCATTACATGATTTTAAACATGCTGAGAAAGAAGCAAACAAGACAAAGGATCTGAGTCTATCCATTATCCCTAAAAGACAATATGACCCAAAGAAGGTTGTTTTCAATTTCACCACTAAGATGAAAGTTAATAATCCTTGCATGAGGAAGATGAGTTTGATGACTTGTTTGCTTCAGCAGAATTATTCTCAACAATAATTCATTTGGAAAAATTCAAATTGAGTGTTGAGAAAATGGGAAAATTCATTGAATATATGACACAGAGGTTACTGATAGTACCTTTGGATTTGTTAAGTACTACACCAATCATTCAATAGGTAGAACACAACAGAGAGCATGTAATTGAGAAGGTTTCTGAAGAAGTTGAGACAAGTGATAAGGCCAGTGAACAACTAAACACTGATGTTCACATTGATCCCATATTGATTAAAGAATGGGAGAAATTTGATCAACAGATCAAAAGACAGAATGATCCTCAAAACATTATCACATCTGTGCCTCCTGAAACACAACGACCAATTATTACTGATATTGTGATTGAAGAGACGTCAACAAAGAAACAGCTAGAAAAGAGATAGAAATAATCCTTGAAAATCCTTTAGGGGAGATTACATTGAATATTGAGGATATTCCACCCTTGGATGTGTTTTACAGCCCAAAACATAGGGCTATAGTCAAGAGGCGGAGAAGAAAAGAAAATAGATTAAATATCATCCACAACTCCTCAATCTAAATTTATGAATGTCATATGGAAAGATTTAGAGGTCAATCCTTTTGAGGATTTGACTAATTTGTCTCAATATGCAGGCGCATACACAACTGCTACAATTAATAAGGCAACTGAAGTGAATCAACTGATCAAAGAAAAGGATCAAAAGATTAATGAGCTTGAAGAACAGTTGGCAGCAGAGCAGCAAAAGGTTAATCGGTTTGAGGAACAGTTAACAGTAGAGAAACAGAAGAATGAGCAACACGAAGAACACTTAAACCTAGAAAAGATAAAAATTGACCAGCAGGCCATTGAGAGACAACAATAGCTCTCTCAAGAGCTCGAGCAGCTTAAATTTATGCATCAAAAAGAGATTAAGTTTAAAGAAGAGCAAATCACACAACTACAATTCTCCTTGGGACTATTCAAAGATATCCCAAGGTTGAAGAGTTAAAAAAGGAAGCCTTAGAGGCAAATAAGGCTTTATCTTAACAACTGAATCTACTCTACTAGAAAATATCTTTTATTGATCCATTATGCATCATAACGACATCATTGATTGACAAAGCAGTTAATACCAGGTTAGAATTTGAAGATGCAGATGATAAAGTCACAAATTTTCTCTCCTGGCAAAGCACAGAAGATGGAAGAGCTGCTAACTTACCTAAAATTGAAGAATCCCATAAAGAGATATTGTTTTCAGAATGGGAAACACAGTTGATAAAAGTAGAAAGAGCTACCTCCAGGGCCAGGGCTATAATGAATAATGTTATTGAGTTGGTGAATGATAACTTATATGGTGCCAATTTAATTTCTGATTGTTCCTCAGGAAAACTTCCAAAGGTGAAAGTTTTAAAGAAGCAATGGAAACAAGATTTGGAAACCAAGAAAGAGCAGCTCAACAGAGTACAAGGTCTTAACTAGGATGCGAATTGGTCCTTTCAGGTCAAGCTGCATAGCCAACAGATGACTATCAAGTGCCTTGTTTATTCCATTGATCACATGATGCCCGAGCTCTCAAATGCCACATACACAGGACAGTTACACTCCAGGATGAGTCATCCTCTAGAGATCCAAAGCATGCTCTCAATTTGTTTGTTGAAGATGCAAGAGAAAGCCTAGATGTGATGAATCTCTTCAAAGCTTATCGTAATTCTATTTTGAAATTCAAATCCCATATTTTGATAAAGGAAATTCCAACAACTCTCAACAATTTTTATGGACAGTTTGTTTTTAATTTTACTATAAAGACCCTTTCATATCATTTTAGAAAGGGTCCTCAATTTTTATAAAACTAGACTTGCGAAGTTTGCACTTCTGCACTTCTTAATTTATTTTTTATAAGTTGTGGATCGAGGTTCATACTTTTTTGTGAAAGAACTTCATAAAGACTCGCATTTTTGTATCTCCTTGGAGTTTCCAGATTAAAAAGATTGAACCAACGTGTTACTTGCATAAATGAGACTCAAATGCATTTGGTACTTCTATCACTATTCTTTTGTCTTGTTTTATGTAATTAACATTCCATTGATTTGTTATTGTTGATGTATTCACATGTTTCAAACAACTCTGTATTATTTCACTTCTGAATGATTTAGAATTGTTATATCGTATACATATGTTAGTGATAAATATTAGTATGTTATGCGATATGCTTTCTTATTACTTTGTTTAATTTCTTAAACAAAGTAATCATTATTTAAATGCATCTTTCTGTAGATAAGTAAATAATATATATTATTATTTGTCTACTAGGAATCATCAAGAATCGTATTATTATGAGATCACCCGGGTTATATAGATATATCTGTATATTTTAGAGCTTATAGATTAAACCACCTATCATATTTTTATATATTTAAAACAACCATTCATCAAATCATACTTTATTGGGAAACTGGTCCCATAATATCCAGTCGGAGCCACCATACCAAACGGATAAGGAGTTGCACTAAGGTTTAGACTGGGTGGTTATCCCCCAATGTTGGTGCTACGATTTTAGAGGCATCAACAGATCCACATGCAGACCTTGCTCATCAATGATGTACCCTAGATATTGAACTTGGGTCATACCAAAAGTGCATTTCTCCAAATTGGCACACAACTTGTATTGTCGCAGAGTTTGTAGGACCTGTCAAATATGGTGGAGGTTCTGTTCCCAACTCTGGTTGAAGATTAGGATTTCATCCAAATACACCACCATGAATGAGTTGGTGAAGGGTCATAAGATTTCATCCATCGGCCTCATGAAGTTTGCGGGGGCATTTGTTTACTCAAAAGGAATGACTAGCCATTTGAAAAGCCTCTCCTTGGATTTGAAGGTAGTCTTCCACACATTAGAGGGTTTGATTGGTACCTGGTGATACTCAGACTTCAAGTCAATCTTGTTGAAATATTCCACCCCCCTTGAGCTTGTCTAGAGGGTCATCAATCTATGGGATTGGATACCTATTCCGGATAGCGATCTTGTTCAAACCCCAATAGTCAATATAGAGTCTCGAGGTCCCATCCTTCTTCTGTACCAACATGATCGAGATGCCATAGGGTGATGAAATTGGCTTGATGTTCCCTTTATACAAAAAATCTTGAATTTGCCTCTTGATTTCATCGTTCTCTATAACAAAGTTTCGATAGATCGATCCATTGGTAAGCGACACACCTAGGGTCAGAAGAATGGAGTGCTTGACTTGACAATGTAGAGATACCCCTATGGGTGAGGTGAAGGTGTCCCTGTACTCCTCCATGACCATGTCCATATGATCCTGCTGTGTGGACGATCCATGCTTGGAGATCGTGGCCACAACCTTCTTCTTACCATGAGGGTGAAAAATAAGGAAAACAAATTTCCCATTATAGGAAATGATCTTGCTGCATTGATTCATAGTAGTCAAAGAGATGGTGGTAGGCGATGCTACGTTTGGTATCCTGTACAACTTATTTCCCAAAGTAATAATAATAGTGTGGGGCCTAGACTCATACACAACATGTCACTTCCACAAGTATGGTTTTCCTAATAATACATCACAAACTTCAAGAGGAGAAACATCACATAATACCTCATTTGTGAAGGGCTTGATGTTGTAGGGAAGGTGACACTATTTGATGATGTGGAGATCTCGCCCTTGGTGAAGCCACCCAATGGTGTACAACTGTAGGTGTGTTATGGTCAATAAGACCAACTAGTTCATGACCTCAGGTGAAATGAGATTCTTTTATCTCCCGCTATCGACAATGAACTGCAGTGGAGAACCCATCACCCATATATGGGAGTGGAAGAGGCACTCCTCTTCCTATGGATCTTTGGTCTCATTCTTCTGGAACTTGGTGGTGGAAATGTGGCACTAGGCTCCATGTCAATAATATGCTTCCCTTTGTCATTCCCCTTGTCAGGTTCTGACTCGGACTTAGAACATGCATATGATTCGAAAGCCTTTAGCTCTACCACTAGTGGGTGCTTGACTTGACATTTACTTTTGTTGTGAGTGGGGCTCTTATGGAACTCACACCAATTCCCCGTGTCCTTCTTTATCTTCTAGTGTTGTTCTTTGCTTGCAACTTTAGCAAGTTGTCCTGGGTCGCTCTACCTTGGATTTATCCTTTGTTCTATAGCATGGAGGCGCCTTTCCCTTTCTTTGGATTCACAAATCCAAAGTCTTACTCCTATTTAAATTTATGCTCGATCTTGACAGTATATCGATAGGCAGTGTCCTACAAGGAGATGTACATGAATTCCATCTCGTCTAGGATGTACTTGTGTAGATAGTTGTGGAAATTGAGTACCAAATTCTTCTCATAATCCTTGATACCCAACATCGTGTGAAGGCTATGAAATATATTTGTGAACTCTAGAACATATTGGCCCCTTCCTTGCCGCAACATGGTCCACTTTATGTATTTACGTTCATATCTCCCAACAGGGTAATATTTCTCCTTGATGACGTCTCAGAAATAATTCCAAGTTGGTGTGGTTGAGAATAGTGAGGGTTCACTCTCATCCCTCTTCTCGTAGTAGGTTTCCCACTAGTCCTTGATGTGGGGGGGAACTTTGAGGAGTGCAAAAGTAATATTTTCCTGGTTGTAAAAGCCATGAACCGAGAAATATCCTTCTAGAAGATTTAAACATTTATCTACGACATATGTATCTATCCGACCTTCAAATATGGGGATGTCAAATTTAACTTATACCTTAAAGGGAGTGGCACTCCCAGAGTGGCTACTAGAAGACGATGTGTGCCCATGGGTAGACGTCGAAGGATCTGGGAAACGTTGTCCATCATCATGTTCCTTTGTCTCTCAAGGGCTTCTTCGAGCAATATTTTGAAAGGATCTCTTGCTCCCTTGTATTTCTTTTCTTCTACCATGGGAGTCTGTTGGGGTTTGTGAGGCTGGTCTTGCAAAGGCTCAACCAGTTCAAGCTCTAACTCCTTATACCCTGACCTTGTTGGGGACATGCAAAGAAAAACAAAGAAAGAGCGAATTACTTTGATACCACTGATATGAACTTAAACAGGAATGCAACAAAATATAGATATAACCACAAATATAGAGATGTAGCAAAAATAACACTTCATTTCATTAATATCAAAAAAATTAAATATGCTTACAAACAAAATGGAAATAAACTAGATCAGGTGATGGTAGCTTATCCCTACAAAGAGATGTCGCAGCTACATGGCTTTGAACTGTGTTACAATGAGGCTCAAGGGCCTTTTTATTATTGAACAATAAAGGAAAACCCTAAACAACCAAAACCCTAACCCTAGGAGATGGAATGCCAAGATTTTGTGGGTCCTGTTGGGGTTGGTTGGGTAGCCAACTTCTCAGGGTCATAACTTGGTCATATTATCTATATTTGGTGCATGTGATACCTCACTGGAAATATCTTTCCGAGTACTATAGGATTTTCTGCAGGCTCACAATTTGCTATGGACCTCAAATTTTTTTTTGATTAGGGTGTGAAAACTGCTTCAAAAGTTTAGGACTTGAAAAAGTGCTAAAAATAGTAAATGCTACTTATAACAATGAAACTAATGAAACCAACTAGAGGTCTAGGTGGAATAGATGGGGTGGCCACCAATATCCACTTGGATCATTCGTATTTTCCTCTAGTATTGTAGGGTTGTATTGCTTTGTTGGTGGCTCTATCCTTGTCAAGCTTTATAAATTTTTGAATGTCAATTGGTTCAACATATGGCTTATACATTGTTACGCCAAGCCTGTTGATGAAAGTATAAGTTGGATCATAGCATGGGACTTTGGTTGGAATGGTGGTAATTATGGAGTTAGTGTGCCAACTTTTGGGCCTAGGATAGTGCCTAATTTAGTTGAATTTTGGGTGTTCTTCTGGTTTTTTGTAGTGGTTTACTACTCTTTTTCATAAGAATTCACTTGTAGTCATCAAGCAAAGAATCAGGGTGTGAGGTCTCAAGTGCACTATAAATTGGAAATTCAAGTATTCTTTTATTCCAGATTTCTAGTTTTTTTGCAAGGTTATTTAAGAGTGGGATTATTATTATTTTTTTCTTAATTATAAATCTCCCAACTTAGATCCTGAGATGCTTTGTAGTGCTTTATTTGTTGTTCTTCAATTCATGAAAATGTTTGTAATTTCATTGAGATACACCCCCATCAACTACCCATCATGCAAAGGAAATGTATGATGAGCTGAAGAGGAAGGGGAGGTGGTTGAGGCTCTCAGCGTCTGAGTTAAGACCACCAACATGCTTAGGGATCTATAGACTCCTTCCATTCAACCATCCCTGAAGACATCTGTAATGAGATGCAGAATTTAAAAGCAATGGCATCCAGATATCGACATGTAATTTCTGACTCATAACTTTTAGAGGAATTTGGGAAATTGATCATGGATCCTAGTCAAACCAGGGGCCTCAAGCAGTAGTATATCCATGCATTATTCTTTTAATGGAAGATTAAAACCTTTATAGGAAGAATACTGGAAAAGAGGCAGACAATTCAATATAGTATCTTTACACACCTTGCTAATGTGAAATGTGAGAAACAAAACATGTGATTCAATATGGAGAGGATTGATGTTTGACAAGCCCAAATCTAATGTCACACTCTGTGCATTTCCATGTCCTCCACTCCTTCATGCTCTAGTGCTTAGGATCTTACACCAATAAACTCTTTTGATTGATTGTGGTTAGATGGCTTATGTTAGTTCCTTTTGTTATGATATGCTCATAGACTTTTTGGTGATGTTGAAATTACAATCCTTATAGCTTTGTTCTTGCTACTCTATTAATAGATGGTAAAAAATACATGGTTTCCCACTGGACAAGTTGAGACCAGTTGTCGGAATGATGGATGTCAGTAAATGGGTGAGTTATTTAATGGTGTTTTGGTTGATGTGAGATAATAAAATCTAGCTCACAAAAAAAATCCATTAATTAAAAAAAAAAAAAGTGTTTAATTTTATTTTTAGATAGAAAATTTATTTTTAGTTATTTTAAATTGATTTTCCCTTTTTTAAACAATTATTTCCTCTTTTTTAGTGTATATTATTAAAAAAAATTAATAGTTTAATAATATACATATATGCAATGCCACTTTTAGATTTATAGTTGAGTATGTATTTTTTAATTTTTTATGATACCATAGTCACAACTACAAATGTCAATTGATTGATAATTTTAAACCCAAAAATAAAATAAAATAAAAGTTAGAAAAAACCTTGAAAAACACTTACACATAATAATTTGATAAAAAAGATCTATACAAAATTTACGTGCTATTTTTTTATGATTTTTCATAGTTATGATATTTGGTCTTTAATGCGATGGTTGAAAAATGTTTGAATTTTGACGCTTAAAGACTGAGTTGATATTGCATCACCACTTTTTGCATTTCAATGTGGTTTTTCATGTCCTTAGTAACCATAATATTTGTTTTTTTATGCCATGATTGGAAGATGTTGAAATTTTAACCCTAAAATGAAAAAGAGTGATGTTATGTCACTAATTTTCAAAATCAACATAAAAATTATAATTTGATGCGACCTTAAAAAAAATGGGAACTCAATCAAATTCTCATTAAGTTGGTAACTTTGTTTAGTTTAAAAAATCATAATGATAATCCTGACTCATAAAGAAATTTAAATAATAAACCCACTAGTGTGGAAACTTGACATATAGCTATAGAATGTCGAAGGACCAACTCATAAAGATAAAATATATAAAAGAAAAAATCAAGAAAACACCATGAAAACTTGTGACTAGGGAGGAGTGTTGTGACCGACTTCTTGCGATGAGAAGTGGAGGACAATTAGAATGTTCTCAAAGGACCTAAGATCTTCAACTTGTATTTTCCCTTCATGCTTCTTGATCAATCAATAAACCAAGATTATTGAAAAATAATTATGATTTTCAACCAACTCCAAGCGGTGATAGATCTCCTTCCAAACACTGTCCCATGAAGCTAGGGCATACGCCACAAATCTCCTTCTAATCATTGTCCCAAGAAGCTAGGGTATAAGCCACAAAATCTTTAGTGTGTTAATGTAATTCCACAATACATTGGAATCTATTGTCGTTGTCACTACTCAATATAAGGTTTCCTATAAAGTCAACTAAAATGGTCTTAACCTCTTCGTTATCCTTGTTAACATGCTCAATTCACCTATAGTGACTTCTACCACCTTCACATGACTACAAAAATAAAGAGGGGTGGTCTATAGAAAAGCAAAGTTTGCTATTGTAGCATTGGATTTAGCACAAGTGTGCCACAAAAAAGCTTTTCCCTTTCAAGTTTGGCGATGTTTTCCATATTACATTTATCGCAACACATGATATCTTTAAATCCATTCATCTGTGTGGCTCTTACCCCATAAAAATCTTATAATCCAAAATCTATTGAACAGTTCAATGGGGAGAATAGATTCCATTTAGGAAGAAATATGTCATTCAATTCAATTAAACTCTCAGGAAAATTTTCTTTATCTCTTGCAAATTGATCATAATGTGGGGATTCCTTATCTACTAAGCTCGACACAGAGTAAGTAGAGTTTCTACTTGTTCAACAAGATTATTTTCCATCACAAAGGCACTACACTCTAAAGTTTCTTTAACATTACACAATTTGAAGGATTCATCTGAACTATGATAATTACTACATCCATAACAATCGATGCCAAATGGTCTTACCATTTTAGAGTGCTTTACCACAATTGTTAATTTGATGGGGATGCTTTTGACCACATGATTCCCTGGGAAGGGAGGATATTTTAACCTTCTCTTTATCTTTTGTGTCCTAAAATTGGGTTGAAATTCTTTCATTGACAATAAATTCTTGAGAAGATGTGTGTTCTAATAATTCTTGATTTCATTACTTGCCTATTCATCCTAGAAATCATCATGCTTCGAAGGAACAATGCTTGTATGACCCCATATATATCTATATATATATATATATATATATATATATATATATATAATATATATATATATATATATATAAGATCAGGCTAAAAACAAATATTAAATTGGTGTATGATACTTTTTATTTAGTGTATGACATTCTAAAGAATTCATCGTTTATCAATTTTTGCGGGTGAAGGAATCTACTTTTTGCAATCATTTAATTGTTAACATTTGTTAAAGTATACCTACTCTACTTCTTTAGATTTGACGATATTAATTTACTCTCAGTTCACGATCAACAAAATTTTAAATAACTTCTTATATATTACCCAGAAAGTGATGCAACCAAATAATAAGCTCCTCCTCCAAAGAAATGTAACCGAAAAGTAATGTAACCAAATAATAAGCCCCTCCTCCCCTAGAGAAAAGTAACGGAAAAGTGATGCAACCAAATAATAGGCTTCTCCTCCTCCAAATAAATGTAACCACAATTAATGTAGGAACATGTTTAATATCAGGACAAATAGAGTTCAACCAACACAATCTGCAACTCTTTCCAATCTACATAATGCAAAACAAATTCTCTCTGTTTATTTAGCCTCTGATATCTATATGTGTTTGCATTAATGGAGAACTTTCAGAGATTCACCTAACTTTTGGGGAGAATTTCCATCCACCACCATCACCATGAATTCAATTGTATTGGGAGAGAATCATATCCTCTTGTTTGGCCCAGGCCTCACAGTGGAGCCCTTGTATTGAGCAACCAAGAGATATACCCATCTAGATAATAATCCCTTGTAATTCCTTCATTGACAATATCCTCAACTGGCAATAGGCAACCACGTCATTGGACGTTGTGCATATAGAGATTCACCCTATTCAAAATGGTTGCTATAATAAATATGTGGGTCGATAATGTTTGATTAAAATTCCTAACAAAGCAAGGTTGGTGGAGGCGGTTGGTTGGTAAAGTCGGACTCGTAAAGATGGTAATGGTCTTGTGCTGAAACCTGAGCGAGGGCATTGACTAGTTGTGGGTGTTACTCATTTCTTGGGCCAAGCCCGCTCACCTATTAAGGTCAGAAGAGGCAGCTGGTTAGTAAATTGGGACTCGTAAAGATGGTCAAGTTTTGTGCTCAAACTTGTGTGAGGGCGTTGACTAGTCGCAGGTGTTACTTGTTTCCTAGGCTAAGACCGCTCACCCTTTAAGGTCGGTGGAGGTGGCTGGTTGGTAAAGTCGGACTCGTAAAGATGATCAGGTATTATGCTCAAACCTGAGCGAGGGCGTTGACTAGTCGTGGGTGTTACTCGTTTCTTGGGCCAAGCCCGCTCACCTTTTAAAACCTTCATCATCGCATTCTCCAATGAGTTAATGGACATACAACAATTGGATGTGATTATCGTCGAATCTGGGTGGGGGATGATCTAACGGACATTGCTCTCTTTTCTTGGTAGGGTCTTATCCATGTCGTGGGGCCAGGTACGAAGACGGATCTGGTTAAAGCTAGGTCAGCAAGGGACATGATCATCATCGGATCTGAGAGGGTTTGATCTGACGGTCATCACGCTTCGCAATTGGAGGGGAGTTATTTTTCCGGGAGCGATAAGCGGGTTTCGTCACACCACTCTTGGCTACTTGGCAATTTTGTATGAATTGGACGTGATGCCACTCAAGGGCCGATGCGTGGCATTATAAAACCACCCATATCGCGCGCTCCTGAGGAGATAAAGGTTAGAAAGCGATGGATGCAATATGCGTAAGATCTGACGGCTACCAAGTGTTGATCACGACGGGGGCTACCATGTAGTGGGGTCGAGTACAGTGGAGAAGATAGGCTTTAATTAAACTCTTTAAAATATTTGCGGGTTTGTAATTTGACCGTGGAACTTATTTTAAGTGGGTTTATATCAATCCAGGAAAGCACCAAAGTTTCAAAGGAAAGAGGAAAGAAAGACAGAACTCTAGGCCGACTTCAGCAAAGCAAGGATCTCTCAGCCTGCCAACTGCCTTAAAATCAATAGCTAACCTCATATACAAAAGCCAAATTAGGAGGACTCAAATGAGCTATATTTCTCACATCTTTCTGTATTTGAGGTCATTTGGCATGCCCAACATCTTTTGATAAATAAAACTTAACCATTTATGTTAAAAAAAGAAAAAAATAATCCTAACAAAGCGAAACCAAGTGTAACTGTTACATAAAAAAATTCCATGGGAGTAATTTCTACAGAGAAAATCAATCACTATGAGTACCCTACGTCTTTTCCGTGGTAATGAGAATGTGATCAGTGTGGTAACTAGTATGTGATCAAGTGGATATTTTAGGAAAAGGTGGATTTTTATGTTTTTTTTTTAATTGAAATATGATTATGGAAGAATGGTTGGAATTATAAACTTTTATTATAAAAAAAAATTAAAAAAAAATGTATGTATTATATATATAATTTCATAATTGATATGTATAATTTTATTTATTTTTTAATTTTATATTAAATTTAAATAAAATTTTTAATTATGATTTAAATCAACATAAATTTTAATATATATTTAAATACAAACTTATTATATTTTCAAACAAAATATAGATCATTAATTTATTGATCATTTTCATTAACTCATTAAATCACTATTTTTTTACTTAGCTATCTAAATAAATCTCATCCATCATTACTTTTTATTTTTCTCTCTAAAAAATAATAGTAAAATATCAACTTAGATCTTGATTTGATCCAACAAATATTTTATAATACTTGACCTCATCAAATGTAAGTACCATTTTATTATACATAGGAGAAAAATGTAAGTAACATTTTTCTCTTCCATTTTGCCATGAACCATTTTCATCATGATCCTAAACCATTATAGTCTTCACTAAGAAACACAAAATTTTGGTTCACATGCCCTTTAGAGGGAGAGATAATATTGTTGCAAATAAGATTTCCAAGGAAACGTCACATGGAGAAGGTCCCCAAAAGCATTGTTTAACCAAAACTCCTCACAAGTGACATACAATATGCTATTATAGGAATTTATCACATGTTATATGGTCTTGTATATATAATTTTTCTCATTGTTATTTTCGTGGATTTATAAGTAAACATATGAATGCATGATCATATTAGGGTTTTAATAACAAATCCTCAAATTTCCTTATTGCACTATGTGAAACCTCTCGATTAGATCCTTTTGCTAACCCTTGTTGTAGAAAGACACCAAAAATATGGTGACTATGTTGGGGATCTAAGTCAACCTTTCCACATTTAGTTTATTTCTATTTTTAGTAAGTTTTTGGAACAATTTGATGCTTTTCTTCCCCTATATTTTTCATATCACATGTCTAGAAACAACAACAAATGGTAGATCCAAATCAAATCCAAAAAAACTAAGGTCTTGGGCATCCAACACACTTTCTAGACTCTTTTACGCATTGTTCAATGCAGTTTCGAGCCCCTTTTATGCATTGCTCATCCCTTTTCTACATTGGTCAACGCATTTTCATGTCAATTTCCTACACTAGTCAAAACTTCCAAAAATTTTAGTTTTTTTTCGTTTAGTACTTGTTGTAGGCTTTATGGCTCCCTTTTATAAGTAGTGTCTCTAAAAGCATTGATCATTTAAACTTCTAATATTAGGAGGGAAATGGAGCCCCCTAGATGGATTCTAGTACTCCTCAATTGAGCTACGATTTGGGGGATGAATTGGGAGATTGTTGTTGTAGGCTAGTTAAAACTCTACATTTTTAGATTTGTTCCCATGCTTATCCCTTATCTTTTATGAGTTAAGAACATATTATTTTGATTAGTATTGGTTTCCCCTTTCTTTTTTCTTTGAATCCCCCTTGATGATAAGCATTATAGAGGTCTATTAACAACCTAAAACCATTGTTTACTTTTTGTTACCTCTATAAAAAATTGTTTGTATGTTAACAACTTACATATCATCTTTATTTTGGTTTTTTGCCTACCCATTTCGCCCTCATTTTTTACCTCCTTCTCACCTCCATTTTTCTTTGTATGAAAGCCTCATAAGACTAAGGATGGGAAGTTTCATGATTAATGGTGAATGCTTGTTACTCCTTATTTACATTACTTTATTTACTAATTTTCAACAGTTAATTAACTATATTTTCACTGCAATCTACTTTTATTTCTAAGTTAAACAAATTACACTTTCACACACATACACACCACGAAGGTAACTGTTTGGTTCATGTCCCCAAGTTGAGCCCTCAAAATCAATCATATTCTAACAAAGATTTCTTAAGCCCACCTGGGTACCAAAACAATAAATTCGTTAGGTTGGAATTAGTAGGATAGGCATTCAACCACACCCATTGGTCATTATACATTGGAACAAAGAGGTTGAATTTAGGTAGCTTAAAATCCTTCACCATCCAATGGCATGAAACTGGTGTGCATAAGAAAATCATGAAAGAAATGAGGCTTAGACTATACATATTGGTGGTTCCCCTTGAGGCTCCAACCTCTTGGTTGAGAATCTAGTTCCAAATTTGACACCCAAATTTGAGATTTTGTCACCCCTACTAGACAAAATCATCCTTAGTGGATAATATTTTAGAAAAACTACCCTATATGTGGTAGTTTTGGGAAGAAACTACACATGAGATAAACGTTTGCGAGTTTGTGGGATTTCATTACTTGATGATTATAAGGGTAACTATCTTTGATACCTTCACTCAGCCTTTCGAATCGTGATTACTTGGTATCTGGGATATTTGGAATGCCATTTTAAAATATATCCTAGGGCTTATTTCAAGAGTAGTTTCCTTGTTAGGAAATAGTCTTTTCCTTTTACAAGACAAGGATGCTTGAGTTAGATTAGCATAGTTATAACAAAAAAAACTGCATCACACCACCTATGCACAAAGTTTCTATTTATTGTTTGTTGATTTGATTTGTTTCCTTATCCCTTTAGCCTCCAATATTCAATCAATATTATTATGTGCACTTTGTCTCAACAACATAACTCTATCAAGCACCAGTTGTAGAGATTGAGAGGCATTCACCCTCAATTTAGGGCTCTAGCTCTTCTTATCCATCTATTAGTTCCTCTTTCTTTAGTTCTACTACATCCCAACCCACTACCAATATGGCAGGTGTTGACCCCAGCAACAATGCTAGTTTGAATGTGGGTGCCAACATTGGAGGTAATTGTGGTGCTAATTTTGGAACTAGTGTGGGCCCCAACATTAGAACATATGTCGAAAGCCCTATGGGAATGAGTGTGACCCAATATTTCCTCCCATCCATGGCTAGTTTGAATATCCCTTATTTGACCTAGCTCATAAATGATCCTCTCTTCCATGATCCAACATGCCTCCCTATGCCAACCAAGCTTCCCTTAGATATCCTAAATTTTGAGTGGAATCTAAGAGAAGACCCAACTAATGACATCTAATCCTTCCACATGCAGTGTTCTTCAAACTCCCTCACAAAGGATTTGGCTCAACTCCATATATTTCAATGCACACTGATAGGTGTTGTAGTGAAATGGTATGTTGACTAGCCTGATGGCACCAATTGATATTTGCAGCTATTTCCAATGCTTTCCTCCCATACACTTAGTTAATTTTTTCCATGATATCGTGATTGATATTTTTACCTCATGTTACGAAAACATTTTCACTGGCATAATTGATCACATCCAAGAGTGGCATAGACAACGAAGCTTGTGCAAAGCTTAGGAGGTTGATGGTTGATTCTTTGTGGAATGGTTTTTAAATTCCCTCCTTCATCCCATTTCCAAAGATGCAACTTCAACATTCTATCAAATCGAGGAAGAGGTCATTCAAAAGGCCATGCAAGGTTATCTAATTTATGCCCAATTGGGCTATAGATACACCATCATTTTTGATGCCCCATTCTCTCTCCTAGGTGACACTGCAACACTAGGGGTATCTCATGCCACTCATGGCATTATTTGACCCATCACATATCATCAAACTTCCCCATATCCACTAGGAAAAATGGGATATGCCCAGCCCTGGGGGGGAACTAATACCTCCTACAACTATTTTTTTCCTGATCCTTCTTGCGTTGCCTCACAAGGGGGAACTAGTACTTCATATGCCTATACCCACCTACATTATCTTATGCCTAGGAAATATTTCACTCCTCCCACCTATTAGAACATAAAAGAGAATACTTTTATCCATTTATGTAGTCAAGTGCTCGAGCCCTCAGGAACCAACACTTCCAACTCACATGACTCAATATGCACCACCTCAACAAGGTCAAGTGTATGCCCAACAAAATGTCAATAATCCCCCTAATTCGAAGAAAAGAAATAAGGAGAAGGGGGAAAAAATACTTAGAATTAGGGAATCCTAGAAAAATAGGGCAAATGGCCCAATACCAACACTAGAGGAAACTCAAATACCACAACCTGGCAGTAGGGAAATCCATCCAAGAAAACAAGGTTATTTGAAAATATAAGCCTTAAGCCTATTATGGTAGTTATGGCCATTATACACATGAGTTTCCTCTTCTCCCTTAGATGTGTTAGGCATTGGAAGCACAAAAAAATGGTAAGTAGGGTAACTAACCACCACCCACCTCAACTCAACCCCCTTCATGGTTGGATGTGCTTAGGAACTCGCTTCCTATCCAAGGATATGTGGCCACAAATGATGGCCAAACTATGCCCCAAGCTCCACCTCCCATTCCACCTTTGAATGAACATATCATATCTTGATGATGGATTCTATTGATATTGACCTCTCCTCTCAATTGCGTCAATATGGTCCTCCACCTGAGATTTTACTGACACTATACACAGAGCCTTTGTCATCACCAAATGGAAACCTATATATCCCTCAACCATCAATGGAGGCAAAACCCAAGATTTCCAAGGGTTGATTATGTTGAAATACAACCAATGTGCATGCATAGACCACCCATAACTATAGCATAGGAGATGACTTGGCATAATCCCTTATTTCCATGTGAGCTATGGAAGTCCTCTAAACATTTACTTCACAATGAAAGGATCTACTCTCTAATTTGGGCATTTTGGATCCCTCTAATGATCCTATGAGCATCTTTGATGTCAATAAGGCAGATGCTCCTCCTCTCCCTCTGTTCATTGCTTTCCAAGTTCTAGTATCCATAAAAAAATGACATTTTTCAACACTACATTATTGATGAATGGGCATCCACTTGTGTTATGTCCACCCAAGTTTAGCGAAAGCTCAGTTCCCTTTAACGTGTGCCATCTACAATCAAATTCAGAGTGTACAATGCTCACTCCTCGCAATTGGAAGGCTTGTACCAAAATTTCCCTATTGAGTTTATTGGAAAGAAAGTCTTGCTTGATGTGGAGGTTATTGATTCCCCTTTACACTATAATCTCCTCTTAGGATGTAACTTCATGTATTCCATGAAGGTAGTCTACTTCTTTGTTTATCACACCATGAGCTTCCCTCATAATGGGAAGGTTGTCACCATTAACCAACTCATGTACTACAATCTTAAACTCTAGTTCATCCTGACAATGTTATCTCCTTAATGGTTAGAACCAAAACATCCATTATTTAATCAAGTTCAGCCACAAGGTCTATAAAGACTCTTTGCTACTTAGGGCATAATATGGCCCACTTCCTATTGTCATTACACCTAGCACCTCTTAAGTGTGCATGTGTCTAAGTCCCAAACTTCTTAACATCCAGAGGCCTCTTTCTAGTAGCCATCTACTCAACACTATATCCCTACAATTCAAAACCTATAACTCGGGTGTTCCCCTAGTCACTATCCATTTGGCTAGATTCCTTTATTCTTCCCACCGTAAGGAGTGGTTAGTATATTTGTAATTGCCACATTGAATTTTCCCAACATAACGTTGGGGATTCACATTTCGTACATGGATCCTCCATCTCCAACGTTGCTAGAACAACTCAAACCTTATTTCACTTGTATACCCATTCAACTTTTTCAGACGACCCCTTATGTTACTTTAGTTCCACATTATCTCCAATTAAATTCCACTCTTGTTGTGCAAACAACTGGAAATGAGGGTAAAAACATAACTACCAATCAAACAAGTATTGACCAAGTTCTCACTTTTTAGAGGTAGCAAAAAGTCATCCGATTTTGAAAAGTGTTGATTCAAAATACAAACTGTTTTTTTGGGGCATATTTTTGAGACTTTAAATTTTCTTATATATTAAGATTGCACATTTTTTTTAATATTAGGAATTTTCATGTCAATTTGAAAAGTTTGATGCAACATCAACCCCCCTTTTTTGGGCTTATTTTTGACACTTTAAATTTTTAGATATATTCAGTATGGATAATTTTTTAAAAGTGTTAGTGATTTTTATTTTTTAAAAGTGTCACCCTTTTTTATTTTTAGGCATATTTTTTACACTTTAAATTTTATTATGTCCTAAGTATGCAATTTTTTTTAAATGTTGATTATTTAACTATTTTTCAAGTTGTCCTATTCTTCTTCTCGTTTTTCGTTCTAAGATGTTTTTTTTAAGGGTTTTTCAAAGTTGTGTTTTTTTTCTTTGCAATACTTTTCTATAATGAAATTTTTTAATTT